>VZTX01007355.1:457787-491043 GCA_013400915.1 Pardalotus punctatus | reverse complement strand
TCTTAAGAGGGAGAGGGGTGAGCAGAGAAACAGTGTTTGTAGCAGAAGAATTGTGGTGATGGACTGACTAAGGAAAAACCCCATACCCTGCCCCCCACCCGGAGCTGTTGCTTGTGTGAAGGAGGGAGGGGGTGAGCTGAGAAATGCCATTTTAAGAGGGAAGGGGGGTGAGTGAAGAAATGGTGTCTTAAGAACTTAGTCTTACCTCTCATTTATCCTCTGACTCTGTTAGGTTAATAAATCACTTTGCAACTTAAGTTTCCCATCTGTTTGCTCATGTTCTCGTGCGTCCTCTGCCCACCAGTGCCTCATCTCAACTCATGAGTCCAGTGTGTTTGTGTTAGTTTGATTCCTCTCCTCTGCATAGCTGCAGCAGGAGAGAGCATAGAGAGCAGATGTCGTAGGTCCCTGGCATTTGGCCAGGGTCAAACCTCGACAGTCTCCAACCCACAGCACTGAAGAACTGCAGAACGATCTTCTGCATGATGGTATTTTACCTCTGAGTATTTAGCTTCCCCCACTCCCATCATATAAGCATGAACTAGAGGTTTTACCAACTGTTGCCACCATAAGCTGAACTGAAAACTAACCTAAGCAAGACAATGGGAAATAAATGACCCAACTGAAAAAGCTCATGGTTGCAACCAAGTCAAGCCAAAATATGCATTTAATAATGTCCATAACAAAGAGATGGATAAGTGTGGCATTTTTTAGTTGTGACAGAAAGATGTTTTCTGCACAGTGTAGGCACATAACTGCAAAGCAGAGTGATGAGTGGAACTAAATTCCATTGAGCTTTATGCATAAAAAGTGTTCTGAGACTGTAAACATCATGTGTGCTCCTGCATTCTCTGCCTGGATTCATTGCCCCCTGGAATTCCCTTGAGGAATACCATGGCTACATCCAGGTGGGTAATGTGGGTATAAACACTGAGTCAGTCGACTTCTGTGCAGAAGATTTCTCTCCACCCTGTGGAATATTTTGACAATGTTTCATGCAAGGAGATCAGAAGGGTCAGAGGCAAAAAATAAACTCTGCCTCTTAAGAAATGGGGTTCAAAACCAAAAGAAAATTAAATTAACAAAGAAATTACAAGAAGTCTTTCACTAGGAAGGAGAAAGAAAATACATAAACACAAAAGAGAAAAGACTATGTAATAGAGAGAAAAGGGATCTGGACCTTAAAGCCAATAGGTAGCAAAATAACAGTTACTGTTATAATGCTACTGTCAAAAGGAAAAGCCTCATTCTAGGAAAACAAAAACCTGATATTGGGGTAGGGTGTGAAAAAGATAACATATAGATTCTTTAGAAACAGATTAGACAACTGTTATAACGTGTCTAATTCTAACAACTTTAAAAAATATGTAAATTAACATCCTAAAGAAATACATAAAAGTCATGGAAAATTTTTTTTTCTAGAAAAATATAAAGATTCATAAAGAAAAAAAAAGAAAAAAAGTTGGAAACAGGGATAGCAAGCTAGTGTGTAAAAAGCAGATGTCAGTCATTCTTTAAAGATTCTAGGGAAGATATTGATCTACATTCAATACTGGTTTGATCTAAATTCAATAAAGATTCAATCTAAGAATTAGAGAGTGTTTTTGATTATATTTCTAAGACCCTGGATCAAGCTACCTGGAGTTACCTTCCACCATTTAAATAGCAGTATTTGTCCTGGAAATATAAATGAATATATACAGAAATATATATAAATAAAAATAAATAAATAAATATACACTTAGCAGGATTTTAGCAGCTTAATTTCTCATATACTTAATAGCATAATTTATCAGGTGGTTTTTAGATCTTTTTTAGCCATACAAGGCACATGAATTAACACATACATTTTTATGTGGTCTACAGCCAAATTTTTAATTTAAAGTACATGAACATCCTTACTAAAAGAAAGAGAAAAACACACCAGGAGTGTAAAACAGGAATAGCAGCCAATTGTGAGTGAATAAGCACCTCCTTTGCCTCTTATGGACTGCATCAGGCATAAATTCATTTTAGTTTAGAGAATCTAGATCCAAATGAATAACTGGCAAAATTTCAAACTTCACTAAAGTGGGTTTGGTGACAAGAAAATACTTAGGTTAAAACACAGGACTTTAACCTGACTTCCATCCTATAGACTTTTTTCTAGTTCTAAGTGCATATTATGGGATGTGCGTGTACAAAACCAGCATGTAGGGATAAAAGATAAAATGACACCAGCAACAAAGGCATTGCAAAATAATTAAAATGTGCTGCTCTTCCTGCTACTGCTGTGAAGTGTCTGAATTGTATGATTCAAAATCAGAACCATTATCAGATGAGAATAGGAGGCATAATTTCAGTCAATAAGACAGTGAAATAATGTCTTTGAGATGATTGAACATTGCAATTATGGAAGCCATACAGAGGGTAGAATTCTCAGAGGATACACTAAAGAGAGCAGCAGAGCTGTTCAAAAGGTGATAGTTTTGCATCTCAAGGTCTGATCTTTTCTTTTATAGCATTTTGGTTTTGGGGTAATTTAACTTTTCAAACTTCAAGTAAAAACCATAGGCAGACAACCCCAAAAAAATCCATCCCAAAACCCCCCAAAAATATCAAAGGTAAAACCAAAATGACCCCACAAAAACAAGAATACGAAACTGAAACTGTTCCTGTTGCTTATACTTGATCTCTATTCCAAACCGATTGAATGCACTGGTTTGTTTGTTTTTTTTTTCTACAGCTGAATGCAAACACACTTGAAAGTTATCACTCTTCCAAATAATGCCAACATATGTATTTAGCTGTGCCAATGTCAAAACTAGATCTAGCACTACTTCAGACTCTGTTCCAAATTTTGTTATGAATCCAGTCTACATTTCTCAGCATGATGAGCTTTCACTCTTGCTCTCTCCACTGAAGGCAGAGCATTAGTGACAAGAGCAGATGAGCATTGCTGGGCCTCCTTATCACCCATCAAGACTGAAAACACTTTTAAGAATATGATTGAAAGGCTTGTTGATCCTGCACAGTTGTCACGTAGAACCCTTATCATGGGGGAGATGAACGGAATAAAATCCTGTATGGATTTCACTTCGGGCATTTACTTCAGATCTTTCAAGCTTATGGCTTTTACCTTTCTTGATTATTCCACACACAGATTTTCCAAAGCCACATTCACTCAGGTCTTCACTTTCCATTGTTGGGAGAGCTGGGCATTCATGTCAGGTTTATGCCACCAAGTTGCCCATGGCTATGGATCTCAGGCACGTAGTGTCTGGGTGCACTACTGGGCTCTTCAGCTCTGCTGGAATCTTCTCTCCATTTCACAGCTTGTTTTTCTCCATTTGAGCACTCTGTTTGCACGTCTGAACTGATGGTTCTGCTTCAGGTCCTGTATTAACCAAATGACTCAGCATGTGCCTCTTCTTCTAGTTCCAGGTCTTGTCAAAATTCACAACCAATCTGTACCAGTTCCAGGTAGCAGACAGTAGGATTTTGCTTCGGAGTTCAAATGTCCAGTTTCAGCCACTCACACATACACACCATATCTGCCACCAATCAGCATTCATAATCTAAAGCATTTCTTACTTGCTCCAACCTTCCTGATTCCCTTCTCCTTTTGAGTGTTTGGGACCTTTCAACATCTTGAACTGTATTTTCTTCTCAGGGAAATCCAGGAGTGGGGTGGGGTGCCTGTTCTCACCCCAGATTAGAGGCTGGAGGAAGTCACCACATCCCTTAATACAGGCACATTTCTTGTTCCTAATAACTGTCCAGAAGAGTTTTCTTTCCCATTGACTATTTAGGGTGACTGAGAAAATGAGATTTTCTAGGCTGAACTTAAATTTTGTGAATGCTCTTTCCCATATAATTTACATTAATGACCTCAATAACAAAAATTCATTTATGATCCTTTAGGATTTTATGTATTTTTTTCTAAATTTGAGCCTGTCTGTTTTCAAACTCCTATACTGCCTAAGCACTTTTGAAAATGTTACAAGTTGAAACAATTCATAAAGAACTGCACAGAAACAGGCTCATTTAAATATGTCCAGGATTAAAAAACCCAAATAGTGCACCCTTGCAAAAATAGCTTTAACTATTTCATGTTCCTACTTCTTCTTTTTCTAAGTGGTATTTCATTTTGTACTTGTATGTTCCACCCGCCAGCAGCAATACTGTGAAATTCTTGATGTGGTTGTACTTCCAGGCTATCTTATCTTATTTGATTTACTATTTACCCCTGAAAAATATATATTTTTTTATTCTACAAACGTATTGGCAGTGTGCATGCAGTTGAATTTATGCAAGAACATTTGCCTGAAGAGCACATTAGAGGTAAATTCTGGGTGTGATCTGGCTGGGATTTTCTCGTGTTTTAATGTGCCTTGACCTGCTCATCTCTTTTAATGTCTGCAGGCACCCCTGGGAAACTGTAAAGAGCTCTGACTGGCTGCTTTTCTCTGATAAAAGGCAGCAAGAGAACATTCAATTTCAAAGGCTTGTTTCTAAAGGACAGTGCTTGTTGCAAGTTGGCTACAATAAAAAATAAAACTATTTTTGCTGGCCCAGATTTTGCTGTCAGTTAAGAGTCCTGCAATTTCAGGAACAGCTGAGATTTGCACCTCTGCAACTGATAGGAAACCAGTTTTTAATGCATTAAGGCAGAAGAAGCAATTTCCATTACAGATTTCTTTTCCTCTGTATTTTTTTCCCTTTTCAAACTCTCTCCTTCAGTTTCTTGGAAGAACTTGAAGCTGTTACTTTTCAAGCTGAAAATTCCACACTTCAGAGACAGAGATGCCCATTATTGTACCTCTTGAGCCTGCATTATCTCTGTGTATCAGAGTGCATCAAGTGTTTATCTCTGCTGCTCTGGTTTGAGAAGACTGATGCTACCCTGTTCCTTCATAAATTGTTTCTCAAGTATGAGAAAAAGTGAGAATCTCTCCAAAGTGGATTTCAAGGAACTAATTTATTTTTGTGAAAAGCTCAGAAAAATATTTGGGAACTACTGCAACATATCTATTAAGTAATATTTTAGATAACATTTTAAGCACTTTAACCATTCATCTACTGAAGCCCACTACACTGTAGGTTGCTTTTACAGGTATCAAACAGTTCAAAAGCCATAGAAATCATTGATACAAAAATTATGCTTCTTAAAGTAATGGCTACGTTGCTGGTGTGCTGTCATTGCACCTGATGACACAGGGCAGTCAATCTAGTGGCCAGAGCTGCTCCTCTCTACTTCTTATATTCACATGTTCCATTTTATCTCAGACCTCTTTGGGGACCAATTTCTTAATAGATGTAATCTGAATATGCCAACTGGAGCATAACTACTTAGCTACTAACTCACAGACATTGCTACAAGTGCAGGCAATTGAGATATAAAATTTGCAATATTAGTAAGCTATTCCTGTATATATTCTTCATGTGAGAGAGACATCACAGGGTGATAATGTCAACTGTACTAAGACACTGAGGTCCTGTGGATTATGTGTTTTTGTAGGAAGTTTCAATGCACTTTGAATGTACTCTGTGGGTAGTTACCTGCCTCCTTCCTGCATTTAAGCTATCTGGAAAGCAACTGCACTGGACCTGTAGAATTTCACATCACTAAATCCCCAGTCTGAGCATATCTCTTGTAAGTGCTTTTAAATGAATGAAGTACAATACTCTGAGTTTATTTTTAGAGCAGCTGTGAGGTGGAATGAGCTTGGAATAGCTGCAGGCATATGCAGTCTAGGACAATTTCAGTGTGTTCAGACAAGGTTCCCATATCCAGAGGGACACAATTACAGACTCAGCTAGGTATAGGTGTTGCTATTAGCACGTTATGCTATTAAACCATGAATTCTCCCATTGAGCCTTTCTGCCACTTAGGGGATGTGCTTTCTAAAGTGCTATAAATACAAATGAATTTTTGTGATTGCTAAGGTCATAAATGGAAGCACAGTTTTCCTTAAGTACACTAATATGCACAAAGTTTCTTTCATCTCTTGTATTATTTTCATATTCATATTTCCAGTTTTAGACTATACTGCTGAAAGGTTTTTAGGATGCCAGTCCAGACCTTTTGAAAACAGCTGACTGTAGGATATAAGAATTCAAAAGGCATTGTACTGTTTGGAGTGCCTTGATTTTCCTGTGTTTATCATTCTTATATTATTTTTGCATTGTTTTCCTGTTATTAGCCTGAAACAAATCACTATTTGTTTGCCAGCTATTAGCAAAATATTAGATGTTTTTATTAATAAAATAAAAGCAATATTAATTAAGAACTTACAATGTAAAACTTGGCCTTAGCAAGCACACATAAACTATAATAAAAGTATTGAAACACCTCTAATTTATTCCAGTGAAGTGCCTAAACTTTAATGATAAAGCCAGAAACTTCATTGAAAACGTATAGGTCTGTAATGAATTGTTCAGAAATATCTAAGCTGCTCCTCAAAAAGGAAAAATACTTTCTTCTTTAGATGTGATCCTGTGTATGCTGCAAGGTCATTTAGGCTGGCTCAGATCTTACCATAAATGTGTCGAGAACCACATACAACAAGTAATAATCATAATAAGGCCACTTGACAAAAATGATTGCCTGTGTGTTGCAAATTAAAGTCTTTCCTGGGAGCTATACAAAATATATAGTGACAGCAAATAGATGTAATTCCTCAGTTCCTTGCTTGGAACCAGCCAGTGTTTATGTTCACACAGAGAGAAAAAAATACCCATAACAGCCATTCAATGTTGAAGTTTATAAAGTGGACTGTCACTCTCACAGGTGCACAGGGATATTAGTGAGGCTCTGCTCCTCCCGAGGGCTCCAGGAGCAATTTGCCATTTTTCTCCTTTCTGCGTCCAGCAGTGTAGAAGTAACTAGATCTGTGCCCAAAAGAGGAAGGGTTTTTTGCAGAGATGACCCTGAGCTGAATGGAGGAGAGCTGAGCAGACGCTCCACTGACGTTCTGGATCCTTGTGGCTGTTGTGAGCACTTCCTCTCCTGCTATCCCAGGCAGCCAGGCTGATACCAGCAAAGGTAGCATCTTCTTCTCTGCAACCATGAATATTCTTATGGGTGCAGTCTACTTACTATAGCTTTATGCTTAAAACCACTGTAATACCTGCTTCTGTTGCCAGTCTAAAAATTTGGGCCATATCTCGCAGTCCTTACCTGCCCCGCATCTACCTTCTCCAAATGCCTTTCTGTTTGGAACAAAATGGTCTCCTGAGACAGTGCATTTTTTCACCTTGGTTTTTATATCAGACTTCATACATCAAATAGAGATTCCCATTATTAATCATCCACAGTATTTTTAGCCTACACCTCTCTTCCTACAGTGTCCTAGGGCTATATTCTGCAAAAGGAGTAAATTCACACCTCTGGGTATGACCAAACCACCCAAGTCTTTGTGTCAGTGTTGGAGTACATATCTATGATATAAGCTAAGCCGTGGAGAGGTCTCTGTGTCCTTGGTACATATACTGGCAAAAAAAATCATCCTTTGGCTTCTTGGTAATGGTCAGGATTGTTGGGACATAGACCTTCTGGAGATGCTTCACAGGCGCTTATCTTGGGATACACAGACTTCCAAAATTAATACTATCTGAGCACTGGTACAGGTTCAGGGCTGACTGCTGGAAACCAGATCTGAGAAGGACCTGAGGATCTTGATGGACAACAAGCTGCTATGAGCCTGCAGTGCCCTTGTGGACAAGAAGAGCAAAGGCATCTTGGGTGCTTTAGGAAGAGCATTTGCCAACAGATAGAGGGAAGCGATCCTGCCCCTCTACTCAACCCTGGTGAGGCCACTCTGGAGGGCTGCGTCCAGTTGCGGGCTCCTCTGTTCAAGAGAGACCAGGAGGTTCTGGAGTGGGTTAAAAGATGATTAAGGGAAGAGGAATAGCAGAGTGAGTTGAGACTGTTCAGCCTCGAAAAACTGAGAGGGGGCCTCATCAATGTGTATAAATGTCTAAAAAGGGATACCCAGAGGGATCCAGGCTATTCTCAGTAGTGACAAGCTGAGACACAAGGCAATGGGCCAAATTTGATGCACAAGAAATTCCACCTGAACGTGAGGAAGAACTTCTTTACTGTGCAGTGACCGTGCACTGGAACAAATTGTCCAGAGAGGATGTGAAGTCTCCCTCACTGGAGATATTCCAGAATGACCTGGACACAACCCTCTGCCGTGTACTCTGGATGACCCTGCTAGAGCAAGGAGGCTGGACCAGATGACCCACTGTGTTACCTTCCAACCTGACCCATTCTGTGATTCTGTGATTCTAAGAACCAAAGGATAACTACATAGACATAAACTCTGTGATCCTTTTCAGGATTTTCTCCTTATTTCCACAGTGAGCCTTCACACTGGCATCTGGAATCTTGGTTTTAAGCATGTTTCCCACAGCCTGTCTTGAAAACTTCTCTAAGTAGGGACTTCCACAGAAGCTGAAGACTGCTGAATTTAAAGATCTTGCTATTTTTGTGTCTGTTTGTGTACAAAGTACCAAGTTGTTCAGGTCAACTTGTGGATTTGGAAGGACATGCTCATTCCTTTAGCATGGACATTGAACTAGATGATCTCCTGAGAATCCTTCTGACCCCAACCATTCTGTGATCAAACCTAGTATTTATTGAAGACAACTTGTGGATCTCAAATAACATATTTTCATTAATAGTTTTTTTTCTTTTTTCTTACATAAAAGTTTTTCCTCCTAGGTTATGACTATTTTAATCTATGTGTATGGTTTTAGTTCTCAAAAAAACAGTCTGAAAAAGTAAATTTCATGATTGTGCTTTTGTGGTGGCTAAGGCACAAGATAAAATACATTCCTCCATGCATATCAGAGGAGGAAGGTGATGTAGCTTATTTAATGAGTTATTTATGGCTTTGAAGTATCCTTCAAATATTGAAACTACTGTGACTTTAGCGAGCCATGTGCAATCAGTTGTTTTTGCTTTGTTGAATATTTTCTTCAGGGTAAACTGAGTCATTAATAATAATTAGGAGTAGCCAGTTACAGGCTTGAGTAGGAAGTGAGGTAAAAACCATGCTGTTTAGAAGCAAAATATCTGCACATACACAGTGAAGGAGTTTGAGGTCATTAAAAGCTCTGGGCTGGGATTAGTGGGCTCCATCATGTGCATTATTAATGAATCTACCTAGCTCACTCAATTGAAATTTCTGATTAATCATAAATGAAGTATCTGTAAATAGAATAATTCAGCATGAGGTAAACAACTGGATTTTAATTTCCAGTGGATGGAAATTGTAGCAGTAGATGGTAGATGGATTTAAATTTAGATTATATACAGAATTAGATATGGATAAATATAAATCAATAGGGAGACTGATTGCATTTCCTTTTTTTAAATCTGCCTGACACTTGCTTCATTCACTGAGAAGCTTTTCGTTAAGGGAATGCCTTCATGTACTTTACCTTTTCAAGATTTTGCTTCTTTTCCAGATTTCACTATGAAAACAGAAAATTTGTGCACTCTCTCTCTTCCTTGCCTTGGGAAACAGCATCACTCACTAGACCAGGTTGCTCAAAGCCCCATCCAACCTGGCCTTGAACACTTCCAGGAATGGGACACCCAAAACTTCTCTGGGCAAACTGTTCCAATGCTCACCACCCCACCACTAAAGAATTGCTTCCTAAGATCAAATCTAAATCTACTCTTTTTCAGTTTGAAGCTATTCCTCCTTGGCTTACCACTACAGTTCCTGACAAAGAGTCCCTCTCTGACTTCCTTGCAGGTCTCTTCAGATACTGGAAGGTGGCTGGGAGGTCTCCATGCAACCTTCTCTTCTCCAGATTGAGCAATTTTCTCTGTCTGACTTCATAGGGGAGGTGCTTCTGTCCCCTTATCAACTTGGAGGCTCCAACAGTTCCAGGTCCTTATTGTTTTGGTGGCACCAGAGCTGGATGCAGCACTCCAGGTGGGGTCTCACAAGAGCAGAGTAGAGGGGCAGAATTCCCTCCCTCGACCTTCTGACTGGCCACCTTTTGATGCAGCCCAGGATTCCATCGGCTTACTGGGCTGCGAGCAGGCATTGCTTGCTCATGTTGAGTTTTTTATCAACCATCACCCTCAAGTCTTTTTCCACAGGGCTGCTCTTAATTGCTTTTCCATCCAACCTGTAGGTTTGTCTGAAATTGTCCCAAGCCAGGTGTAGGGTCATGGTAAATTGAAAGTAGCATGGTACATTTGCTCCAGAGAAAAACAATTCTCAAAACCATGTTAAGTAGACAGAGGATTAAAAACCTGACCGGATTGTGCCAAACTCTGTATCTGCAAAGCATTCAGGTACTTTGGAGAGTAGCTTAGACCATGAGAAAATTAATTATTCTGCCTTTAGAGCAGATTTAACTTTCCCATAGTAAATAAAGCCTGGGGCTACACAGAGGAAAAAATACTTGAGTGGCTACTCATTAAGTAATCATCATCCATTCCATGCACTAAATAATATGAGAATGTGGGAGAAAATTGTGCAAATTCATAGAATTTTATATAATACGTAATACATATCCACCAGAGAGCAAAATAAGGTAACTTTTGAATTATTCTGTTCAGCAACTTTGTACTTCTCTTGCTGTTTTTTAAAACATTATATCTGATAGCTATTAATGGGTAGTGTTTCCTTCAGGAGTTTTGTTGATATTTATTTGTAAGTCACCATATTATACCTGATTGCTCCATTTGTTAGCCTGGATTTCATATGTTTGTGTATTAGTGCTTAGACAACCTGGGTCGAAGGAGACGGTCGAGGCCCAAATCCAATCTGCTTCTTTGCTCACCTCCAGCATTTTAACAGAACATATTACCTGGAAGCTGTGGTTAAACCTAGGCCACCGTGGCATGAGTCAAGATGATGTCAGCCTCTGAGGTCCAATGCAGGAAAATAACCCAATCTGACTAAGGAGATCCACAGCTAAATTAGTATACCTTTTGTAGCGTCTGCAGTAACTGACTGGTTTTGAAAAGTTCCTGCAGCCACAGGATTAATTAGGGATCCCCCTTGCTTCTGCATAACGTTTCTTCATCAGCCAGACAAGCCCTGGAGTTCAAATGCCTTGATGTACCAACTACTCTAAGACAGATCAAAACCACAGTACCTCATCTCTAATTGCCTGGTTTTTCTGTTTTACCAGTAAATACCTAATAATCTCTCTAGTGAGCTCTTAATGGTGCAATGTCTTGATGACAAGACTGATACTTCTAATGGCAAGAAGTCAAGTTTACCTCATTTAAACTGGCTTTTTCAGAATGAAAATCCAGAGAAGAATGTGGTTTGCCAAACATAGAGAACAATTCAGCAATGGTAGTTGATTGCTACTGCATGGCATCATTCAGCAAAGGATCTTCAAGGAAATTATAAACTAAATATATAACTAATTATAAACTATATGAAATTTAAACTAAGCTTAAGTTGTATCTGGCATGCAGAAGACATACAAGACATTTTTATCACCTTCACTCAAATTACACAACTTTCAAGGCACCTAAAATGTAGGGTTTCTTTCTAATTTGAAGCTGCAATGTAAACTGCTTATCTCATTGGAATGAGATCTGCATTATTATTTGTCCAATTTTGGTACTTTGACATGAACCTACTCCCCATAAAGTTTCATAAGATGTTTGAAAATTATAAAACAAGGTATTGCTTTACATGCCATCTGAAAAATCTGATTCAGCAAATAATAACCATGGTCTTCTTTTCATTTATGTGACAGTCTAGTCTTAAGTTTGTGTAATCAGAAAGAACAAGCATAAGTATTTAATTCAGTGATACCACTTCTAGGTAGAGCTAGAATTGATGCTTGATAATTTTTTTTATTGGAGTGTCAAAACTGGCAGTTCTTATTTTCAGAGGCCAGATGTTTTTTCACAAGGTCTTGTAGAGAACAGCTGCTACCATAGAACCTATGTTTTTTTTTGAAACTCACCATGGCCACCATTCTAGGTACTGGATTTTTTCATTAGCTCCACTCCTAATCCCAACTTCAGTTTTACAAGGCAAAAAAGATGTATTAAAACAGCTAAATATAATTGAATATTTATTTTGCAAGTTGAGACAATACACATTTTGCCAGACCTCTAGGAGCCCCTGTGGAGTGGAGGGCCTGAGAAGGCTCCCTGCCCTTGTCAGCTTGGGCACTCAGTTTGCCAGCCCAGCAGCACAAGGAGGAAACCACAGTGACCTTCCCAGTGCTCTGTGCAATCCTCCACCTCTAGGAGAACTAGCAGGAGGCAACAAAGAGAGGAAATGCCAGGCAGGCAACCACAGTGTGATATCCATTTTATGGATCAAACCAGAAATGAACACATCTTGGTGAGATCACCTTCTCAGGGGCAACCCTACCATTTTTCCCTAGTTTTATAGTCTCTGTACAGTAATATCTTCTGAAAGGTTAAATTTTCACATGGGCTAAAGAAAAAAGTAGCAGCCAGGAAAATGAAAAATAAGACATCAAGTGTCTTGTTAAAATAGTTGAGGTGTCATTTCATGAATCACCCATTGTCCAAATTAACGTGTATTAAGAATAGGCTTATATTAAAGAATCTGCTTAAAAGATGACATTTTCTTTTCCCTGAACTGAGGTCTTATTTAATAAATCTAGCAGAGAACTCTTCTCTCTGTGTCTGTTTAAATGTGTGCATAAATACATGGCTGTAACTGAAAACAGAGGCTTCCCATTGTGGAATAAAGGTAAATTTTCCCTGGCATCCCCTGTTTTTAATATACCAATAATCAAGTTCAATATTCTGAAACATAGCTAAAGAGGTAATATTGACTATTATATTTAAATCATTCTACATAAAATAGAAAATTAATTTTCTGAATTTTAAAAAGGATTGTCATTAAAATGTTTCTATTTGAAACTTACTGCCCTATCTTAGCAAATTCTTCTGTACCTTTATAAAACAAAAACGCTCCTTCTAAAGTGTTATGCCTGAAATAATTTTCTTTCACAATGGAATTAATGAGCTAATATTTGTAAGTGTATTGATGTGACTTCTAATTAATTTACCTCAATCAGGGCTAAGCCTCTTTTCTATCATCTATTGCAAACACGTGTACAACTGTTCTTTCTGTCCTTGACTTATTAGAAACCTGAAGTATACATATATATATAAATGTAGTATTCAGTAGTTATTTAGACTTTTTAGAGTCCATTCCAGTGCACCCTAGTGCTTCATTAAAAAGCTCTAAATTTTTGTTGATGTCTTTGCCGATGGCCTTTGTGACAGGCTGTTCAGACAACATTTGAGAGAAATACTACTGAAAAATGCATGGAGCAAGAGGTTATGTTTAGAATGATAGCTTGTGGATATGGTAAATATAAAGAAAAACGTCTTTCAGTCACTTTAGATGTGTATAGTATAAAATAAGTGCTCATATAGTGCTGCAAGTTATAGGCTGCTAAAAAGAAAGCTAACAAGAATATATAAAAAATAAAAATAACAATAGTTACAGAGAAGGATTTCTCCGACTACTGGAAGACTGCAGTGCTAACTACTAAACGTCACAAATGTAAGTAAACAATAGATTTTAGATTACTTCCAGCAAGTAAAAGACAGTTTTCAAAACCATTACAGTCACTGCAAACTCAAATGCAACAGGTGATTAGGGAAAAGAGGTGAAAGGTCCCTGCTTTAAAATCATGCTTTTAAATTTCAAAGCTTCACAGAGTCAGCTTCTACAAACAGACATAGAGCTCATTGCAATGTTAGCTTAGGAAACTGTATTGTAAATAGTTTTCTTGGAAAATACACTTATAAGTGTTTTGAGTTTCAGCTACCTTTTGACATGTTACAATTCCTGCACTGTGCTCTGCAAGGATGCAAATACATGAAAACATTTTTCCCCTTACATAAAAAGGTAAAACAAAACACTTAGTGAATCACAAAACCACAGAATGGAAAAAATAAATTATTTTAAAATATAATTTTCCATTTAAATTTGTGCCCATACTTGCCTGCACTGTTACTGGCTACCAGTAAGAGTCTGGCTGTGCCATCTTTCTTACCCTGCTCCAGGCAGGTATTTACACGCATTGATAAGATCCACCAAACCCCCTGAGCCCTTTCTTTTTGAGCTGAGAAATCACAGTTTGCTCAGCATCTCTTCATATGTCAAAATCTCTGAATCACTTAATCACTCTCATGGCCCTTCACTGAACGCACTCCAACATATCCATGCCTCTTGACCCCTGGAATTCACGACTGATGATTCATCTTCCCTTGGTCTTTGAGCCACTGATCACAACATTAACTACATTCTTCTATAATGCAGTGTGGAATTCACACATTAGCTTTTAAATGTCTATAACAATTACTAATTCTTATTTTCAATTTTAAATGGCCTCATTGTTCAATATTGCAACACAGTTAGCCCCCTCCACTCTAAATTATGTTTCATATATGAACAAATGAAAAGATAAATTTCATTTTTAATTTCCCTTGGACAGTTTTCCAAACATATTTTTATCTTACTTGATAAAAAATGGCACTTTGGAATTTTCTTTCCTAGGCTGTTTGTCCATGAATTTTTATTTCAGACGAGGCACGCACTTTTGAGTAGAATTTCTAATTCTCCTTACATCTGTTCACATCACAGAGTGATCTGAGTCCACAACATGGATTCTTCATGCATGAAACAGGTCTGGAAGATTTTGTCCAGCAGCATATCAAATGTACTTCAATTCCTAAAGGCATTGAGTTAAAGAGATTTGATCACATGCAGTCTGAAATAAAACAGCACAAAAAACATAGGATCCATGTGATGTTGCTATTAAATAACATCAAAGTAATAAGGTTTAATCAAGAATAATGCTTGATTCTCCCTAAAGTAAAAGTGCTACACAATCTCTATGGAGAGTTTAAATATACTACAAAGAAATTGCTTGTACATCTGATGTGGGAGGATGGCACTCTGTAGTTCCCAGTTTAAATCTAAAACAAGCAAAATAACACTGGAAATTTTTATTAAATCAAAATGGAGGATTTCAAGTAACTAGCAATTAAATCCATTCATTAGTGGAATTAAGACAAATAATGTGATAACATCTCAGTTATATTGAGGGGAAAAAAACAGATTAGGAAATACACTTGTAAATTAATTTTAAAAATGAGAAAATGCACTGAACAATTTTTAAGGGAGACTATTTTGCTAAAGTTCTCTGGAGTTCTCCAAAACCCTTTGTTGAAATTCTGGGATCTTTGAGGTTTACCACTACAATTTAGAAAGTTTTAGGAAATGTGAGTCCTTTCTGAACTGGCATTAAGGCAATAACTTTGAACTAACTTTTTGTTTCTAACCATTTAGAAGTGGAATTAAACTTGTCTCTGTGTATCTGCAGATCCCAAAGAAAGAGGAGGATGAACTGCACACATCCTGCGTCTTACAGCACGACTCACACTGTTTGTGTGGCATGTGGTTCTCAAAGGAAGTTAAGGTGATGAAGCTCCTTTGAAATTCACTGGGATGTGGTCATTACACTTGCAAAATCCTTTTAAACTCCTTTAGCCTCAAGTCCCTCTTTCAATTGTTTCATATCCATTCATCATATAAATGATTACCTGAAGTGATCTTCAGGCCAAATGATGCCATTCATATTTTGAGTGAGTAGTCCTATACTCTTTCACTTGCCACACTCACTGCAAATGAACTGCTTGAGATATAAGGCACTAGAGGAAGGTTGACAAAACCTGAGAGAAGTATGAATTTTTGGATTGTCTTCAGTAGGTATTAGATGAAGCTGACTGAAGACAGCTATCGAGACCAAGTTCTGTGAAACTGTTTAGATTACCTGCTTGAAAAACAGGGTCTAGTTTTGAGCATGAGTCAGGAGCCTGACCATCTCCTTCATAGATGTGCCAAATTTCACCTTGGAATGGTTGAGATTTTTGACACCATGACTCTACTTGAAAAGGTGTATCAAACATTGCTGTTAAATATCCTTTCTCTATTCCATAAGTAAACAGTTCTGGAAAGCACTTAAGCAATATTAGTGACCCAAGGGAAAATATATTTTTGTCACTCTTAAAATATATCTGTTTAATTATTAAAATCTTACCATTTTGGAGACTTTAAAAGTAATATATTTCAGTACTTGTAGGAAATTTTTCTTAATTCTTTACCTAAACTTCAGTGTCTAATACATTAAGTAAAATGTTAATCCAGCTCTGTATAAATGATGATTTTTTTATTCTTTTTCTCTGTATTTTATATTAATTTTTTACATATTATCACCTATTTACTTTATCTTATTTTTTTAGCCTAAATAACCCTGGTTTTCTCTAATTTTCCTTGCAGCATTCGATTTGTTTTAGACAACCTGAGTGTCCTTATTGCTTTCATCTCATCTATTCTTATCTGATCACATAATTTGTGAAATATAGTGATCAAAACTAATAGTATTCTTGTTTAGGATCTTCAATCCCTGAATACAATATAAGGTTATTTATTTTCTTTTACTTCTGGTGTTCTGCTCAAGCATGCCAATATGGTGTTTGAATGTTTGCAACAGTCAGACTCAATTGGCTTAAATTCAGTTTCTGGTCATAATATAAGCCACAAATACTTTTAATGGTATTGTAAAGTGTTTACTTGTTCTCCATGCCATAGATATGAACCTAATTTTCTTGCCCATAGGTAGAATCTTATTAAAGGGAAATTTCACGTTTCCATATTAAATGGTCTATTGAAAGTATCCTTGTTCACAGCAGGGGACTTGAAACTAGATGATCTCTAAAGCCTCTTCCAACCCAAGTGATTCTATGATTCTATGATTCCATGATAAATTGCAACATAAATTATTTCAAAGCATTTAAATTTTTCTACATAATTTTAATACAACTTATGAAACAACCACTTATATCATCTGAGCAATTAAACTGCCCTAACTTACAGCAACTGAATTGTAGATGAAAACTTGTGATACAAGGCACATGCCAAAGCAGATATTTGTACACAGCCCCTAAGAATAGCTTTACAGCATGGATTTGCACCCATCCAATATGTTTCATCTGGACTTTGTGGTCTTAACAAAGGCTGTTTGAAGTCTTGCTAGCATCACATGTATGTCTATGACTTTTCTGTGGTGGCAGTGGATCATACCAACACTGCAGGACCTCACTGGTGGAAGACCTCCTAATCTAAGCACCCCCTGGAAAACACAATGGTNCTTGTTCCACCCCTCCTCAACCCTCGGCATTACCTGTCCTTTATGCTAATTTTAGAAGAAAATTAGATTGCCTTTCTGTGACTTTTTCCTGACAAATACATGTTGGCAGTTAATCATCTCCTGTTACGATCTCCATCGAAGTTGATTCTTACCTTGGGGGTAATGATGTCCATTCCTACCAGAACTGTATAACTTGGTAAAAACTTCCTGAGCCTTTCTTCTCTCTTGCGCTTATTGCAGAAGGTGCCCTTGGAAGTTATCTCAGCTCTGCACAGGCCATACTTGTGCTGTAACCCCACTGGGAATTTCCCTGGCTACCTCCCCTCCAAGGTGTCCCCCAGACATGGGACTGAATCTAAACTGATGGACAATCTGGTGTACTGTGATTTTTTTTATGTGGGTGCTGAGCTGGATGCTCCTGGTTACAGGGAGATTAAATGAGGCAGATTTCCTGAGCTGACAACCAACAAATGCTCTGTAGCATTCTTTGCTGCCTTGATCTTGCTCAGTGTCCCTCCATGGACATTTTGCTGGCTTACTCCCAAGCTCAGCAGAGAGGGATATGTGGCAACCCAAGGCATTAATGAAGGCAAAGCCTTTAAAAGATAGTGACTTTTTAAAAGTATAATAAATTAATAGCAATGCCTTGGGGGTGTTACCTAGACAGAAAGCTGCACTGTCTTGTTTGCCCTGCTGCTGTCCCCTTACATCTCGGCTGCCTCATATGCACACGCACTCAGCTCACACAGTCACACAAACATGCACATCTATGACAGAATTTTCTGATACACTCCCCACCAGCTGCAAATATTAGATCTGCCACTGGTCTAGGTGATATTAACAGCTTGTAATTTTCTGTAATGCTTCCTATTTCCTGGAGATGAAAGTAAGCCAGCCAAATCCTTGGCCTTAGTTTTCCAGGTTCCTTTTCTCACTACCACCCCTACTTTTAAATACAAACAGATTGGTTGGGTTTGGAAACTCAGACCCCTATCTAAGTTCTCAGAGAAAAATTCCTCATTTAAATAACCCTGGTAAATTTTATCAAATCTGGGCATTCGAAAAATAACTAAATATTCTGAGTGCTGTCAAACTGTCCTTCTGTATTTCAGATAGGATCTGTATGTTTTTGTTGATGATAAGTGTGCTAGTCAGCTGATCACAACTGACCTTTACAATGGCCAAAATAAGCATTAAAGGTTTTTTAAAAAAAACAAACCCAAGAACTCAGCACGATATTTTGAATTGGCAGATTTTTCTTGCCACAGCAAAATAACTATTTTCTTTGTTTAACATTTTTATATTAACGTAAGGCTTTCCCCTTATGTTTTATGTCCAATGCTAAGTAGATGCATTTTTGAGCTCTGACTCTGGGCATTCTTACATTTTCAGTCTAAATGTATTCACAACCATGATTTTCTGTATTCTTTTCCTTGAAGATCTTCCTCCCAAAACCTTAAACCCCTCTCTGGAAGGTTTTATAGACAGCAGTATTATCCTCTCTCAGCCTTTGTTTCACCAGACTAAATAGGTCACACGCTACTAGCTCACACTTTGATGGCAGATATTGCATTCCCTTGTTCATTTAAGTACCTTGTTTCAGCATCTGTTCCACTCAGAGCTTGCCTTTCTTTTTGGACCCTTTGAAACTCCAGACTTGCTGCTGTAGCTCAGAGAGAAGCCCTCTTGACTTTTTTCTAAGACAGTTGATTATCTTTTGCATTTCTTTTTCGGCATGAATTATATCCATGCTCTTTGAATGTAATCCTTTTCATTTTTTCCAGTGAGGTTGTTTTAATGAGCAGGATGAGGAATATATCCACTTAGCAATCAGGATAAAATAAGATAACATTACAAATTGATACAGTACAGATATATTTTTCTGACTGTTATTTTTCACACAGAGGTGCTTTGACCTTGTTTCATTTAATTTTCCTACATCAATCATTTTGAGATGGCTGCTTACAGCCAGTCCACATTCAGATGATTGTCTGTATCTTGAAAAGGAAACAGAACATCTGAAAATACCTGATTTTTAAAGCACTGTCTCATGAAGTTTTCACATTTTCAAGCCCACTTCTATCAGACTGCTCCAAAAAGACCATACTCACTCTCTAATTGTGATTTTTCCAGCTGAATACTGATGAATCTTATTTAATTTTTAGTCACGTCTTCAGTGTCATTTGATGTTTAAGTAATAACTTCACATTTAGATGCATTGTAATTTACATCCTTATGTCACAATATTTTAATGGGTTTACTTCTAAGAGTAATGGTTGACCTTTAAATAAACAAGTACGACGTGATTGCAAGAATCAAAGTTCAATTTTATTGTTATGTTATGTATGGATAAATTGCATGAGATTATGATAAGGTAAGCAACATTGGGAAAGGGCTGTATTTCATTTTGTTTCTTCAAAAGTTTAAAGATTCAAATCCTGGCTGACATAATGGAAAAATGTATCATTTTTACTTACACCTATATATATGTAAAGTTTATATTTCATTTATCTTGGGGTAAGTTATTATATTGCATATAATAAATAAGCTTTAAAAATATACTTATTAATGAGGACAACCAACTAATTGCATAACCTAGTTTAATCACAGTTGTTTTTTTCCCACAGTAGATATTTTTTCTTTTTTTTCAACAGATGTATATATTGAATATTTAGAAGGGTTTTGGGCTACTCACGGGTTCATTTTGATTTCCACTAAAAAGAATTTTGGAATTTGAGATAGTCAGGGCTTTTGAGCTTGAAATCTGTTATATCATTTATCAATTTAATTTTCATTTTGTTTTGCTTTGCTTTCTTCCGTCTTAGTGGGCTGAAAATATTTAGTAGACTGCTTAATAGAATGAGGAATAAAATAAAATAAACCTATTATTATGCATTAGTCTCCACTACTACTCCTCAACTATTGACTCAGGTTGCACTGGATTTCTTTTTTGAACAAATCCATTCACATAAATTCACAGAGCTTAAAAAATTCCTTCTCAGTTTTACTTCCTCTCCTTGGAACCGATGAGATTCTTGTGCTGAGGATGTGAAAAGATGTATGGTCACACTTAATCTTGTGATGTTCTGAACCAAAGGGATATGAGCTGCTCAGCAAACCCTTGGTACCACACGTAAACTATCAGGATATGTTCCTAAAAAAATAATGAATGACCAAAAAAAAAAAATTTGCATTTGAAAACATTCTTTTATTTTGAAACGTCTCTTAGTATTTTATCTCAGGGAAGCTGGACAGTGACAGCACTCATTTAGGGATACAGAAAATCATTACATCTTTCCTACAACTCCCATGCTTGGAGCCTTCCACTTCTGACTGAGGTGTGGTGCTCACACTCCATATGTGCAGGAGCCACAGTGGAGTTTCAATTGTTAGAAGTGGCCAGTGCTTGCTCAATACCCATGGGGAATAAATTTGTCAGGTAAAGCATGCACAAGAAGAAATATCTCTGATAAAAAACTGACTTCTGGCTGTAAGAGCACTTGAAACTGAATGGCTCCCAACAGTTTAAACAACACAACATAAACAATAATAAAAAATAAAAGACAAAACCTTTTTTTCCACACTCCCTTTCACAGAGAAAATTTCTTCAAATCAGGTTGAATAACTGGAATCTAGGAAAAAAAAATCTCTAAATATATAAAGAAAGCTTTGGTGAAGTGTCAGTTACCATAATTCATCTAAGCTTTCAGAAAGGAACTGTGATGATACTCCCTGTCAAGTTCACATGAAGATCTTTTACCCAAAGAGATAAACTATCTCTGCTTTCATTTGAAAAAGCCTGTCATGATTTGATGAAACAAGAGAAGCTGGATGGACTGTTTCTTAGGAATCTTACAACTCCTCCAGCTGATCAATCAGTTCATGAAAAAAAATGAAAACATAAACACTTTTCACTCTTATTTGTCTTTCAAGAGGTTAGCAGTGAAACAATGTGACCATTGTTTTATACTGACCCATCTCTAAATAAGGAAAAACATCAGTTTATATTATGTTTCTGCTGGCCAACAGCAATCAAATGTCGCTGACCCCACCAGTTTGTCTGTCACTGTGAGAAGACATGACAATCCAGAATGAGTTCTCTGCTGAATGCAAGAGATTAAAAATAATAATTCAAGGAGATCCACCTCAATTCTAGTGAAATTTAAGTTATAACAACATTAATATTAAGACAGGAAAGTATTTGACACAGGAGTATCTACTCTCAGAAAACAATTTCTCATATTGACTGTGAAAATCTAATAGTCTGTCAAATAGACCTTAGTTATTTTAAATTAGTGCATTTGATTGTGCATTTGATTTAGAGATTATAATATTGTAAATTCCTGAGTAAATAAAGAATTAAATATTGGTTCACAGTCAATATACAAAATCCTAAAGAGTCAAATGGTTTCAAATACGCTTATGATAACTGAAAATAAAGACTTCTTAAAGCTGGGTCCATCTTTATATCACAGTTCATTATATAAATACTTTTCAATTGGCACTGTTAGAAGAAAATTATAGATATTTTGATTCTGCATCTAGAATTCTTCTGCTAGTATTTTTCTGCTCTTCTGGGTATTTTTAACATTAAAGATAAATTCACGCTTTTTGGTTTCCTTGTAGCATCTGTTTTATGGAAGCAACACACAGTTTGTGTCATGTACTATAGCCAAGGAACATATGCTGCAAATAAACAAGAAATGTATGAATTTGTATTTAACACTAGGAATCTAGTTCTCCCAATAAAGACAATCCACTAGAAATAAAAATGCTGCATGGTTCCTGCAGAAATTATATGGACAATATTAAGAGTAGGACAATATATTCTTATATTTTCAAGGTTAGCCTTCAGACATCCCTGCTTAACAGCAGGTTGCCAAGCTTTACTGCTGAAACAAACAATTAGGATTTTTTCCCCTGGCATTTTGGCTGATGCAAAATGCCTAGTAAAGTGGATAGTGTATGTGTATAAGTCTTTTGTGTCTAGCATGCTGATTTATATTAAGACCAATATGGCTGTGGTTTGTGATGAAAAATTTTTACCTTCCCTGCCCTTATGTGCCCACCCCAGAGGCTGTGCTGAGAGGCAGCCAGCAGTGCAGCTGCGGGGTGTGGCTGTGCTTGGTTTGCCATGCTATAGTATCCCATAAGGTGATCTGTACACCTGGGAAAAGTGTTTGATCCCACAGATGACCCAAATTCCTTCCTTCTACCATGCAAGGGTTATGTGCCTTCTTCTTTAACACCAAGCAACCTGAGGAGTAGGAGGAACCTAATATTTAAGGAGGAAGGTCTGTTAGCCCAAGTGAAGTGAATGCAGCCCCAAAGGAATATCAATTATCCTTTATGAACAACTATAGATCAATGCTGTTCACATAATGAAATCAGAGGCAACATCCAGTTGCAGCTTTTCGCCTCAAGCAACCTCATGGGCATGATGTGGAGAAGAGCCTGGATTCCTCTCTAGGAAGTTCTTCATCTGCATATGATGAAAATCTCCTATGTGACATTGAGATGGAACGGTTGCCAACCTAAAAAGCAGTATGTGAGGTTATGTTTGAGTACACATTCATTTGGATTTGGGAACAGGAGACAAATTTTTTCCCCTTTTAATGTTTAAAACAAGAAATTTATTAACATTTGCACATTACTGTACCTACTATATTTTTAAATATCAGTCTCCAACCAAGATTCAGCATTAGAGATTTTTCTTTATTTTTCTTCTGGTTCTTTTGTAGTTGATCTCCTATACCTTTTGCCTGTAAGTGTAAACAGTCACAGAAAGGCACATGGTCAATTTATAAACTGATTCCTAGAAGGATCCCACTTTTCAAACAAAGAAACATATTACACACAACTACACCACAGCTGTGACTTGGAATGTGGGCAGGGAAAGGGATTTGTGTCATTTGAGGTTTGAGGGTAGAATGAATCTTGATTTGAAACAATGTGCCTACAATGCCAAGCATACCATTTTGTACTTTTAATATCCAGCGTATTCAGCTGAAAACAAAATAACCTCACACATTACAGACATTATGGACCATTTGACAGGTCAGTTTTTCAGCTTACCTGTGTATGTACAACATGTAACTTCCACATTTTATCAATATTTAGCCAAAAACTCAAGTGAATTATATGAGTCAATAGTTCAGCATAGTATACAATTCCTATTAATTTTCATAACCCAGGAACAAGTTAGATTCATATCTGTGTCTCTACCTGGCTTAAAGGTTTTTCCCATGTGATTTGACTCCTAGCTACATTTTATGTGTAGATTCAACAATGAATTTAATTATAGTAAGCTCATTAGGAATGGAGCTATTGCTTATCTTAAGTTCTGTAACATAGTGTATATTTACAGCACTGTATAAGCAGTACTTAATAATTAATTCTCTGTACTCTGTTATATTAATGTGAAAGCATAAAAGGATTATCAGAGGTAGGGAGGGCTTTATACTTCTGTGAAGAATACAGAGATGAGTCTCTTTGTAAATGAGAATGGAAAATTAAAGCCTGATGAAATGTGACCTTTTTTGTTTCTTTCCAGCAGCCTAGCACTGGATATTTTATTATAAGACTAGTTTTTTAAACCTATATCAAGTTTACCTTCTCTTGGAATAGTGGATGATGATGGTAGAAGAATAAGCAAATAGTTCCAGAAATACTTATTAAAAGATCAGGTATCTCAAGCATTTTTATTACTCTAGACTTGATAAAACATGTCAATGGCCAAAAATAAGCTTAGCAGATATTGCTTGTGTGATTACATAGACTGAGGAGAAAACAGACTGCAAAATTAGAAAATTGTTGATGCAGCTAGTGAGGAGCACAAAAACAGATATTCCTTCCTTCCTTCCTTCCTTCCTTCCTTCCTTCCTTCCTTCCTTCCTTCCTTCCTTCCTTCCTTCCTTCCTCCCTCTTTTTTTTATTGTCTTCTCTATAAAAATTTATTCAATAGCAAATTATACCACCAAAAATATAAAACCTTTAAAGCTTTCAGGACTTTGTGTGAGAGGTCAGTGTTAAATTTACACTGTGGTCAGTGATGCAGGTAGAAAAGCAATTTTTTTTAGGTAGGAAATTGGTTAAAAAGCAAAGAAAAAATAGGCACAAATGACATTTTCATGAGCATGAATTGATGCAATGTGTTCAGGTCAGAAGAAATGTGTATCACTGTACATTTCCAGCATGAAGCTGACATTTCTGTCATGCTGCAAAGAAATTTAAAATGACATTCTTTTATTTTCCACAGAGACAGCTGCTATAGTTCCCAGCTGAAAATTGGCCTCAGCTGGCATGTAATAAATGGGAAAACATGTAGATAATAGTCAGGAACTAGTGAGCACTGCTGGCTGACCAGTTATCAAATTGCTGATAAGCTGTAGTTTCAGCTGTACCTCAAGATGACACACATGCTCTTTTCCCTTTTGGTCTCTTATCATTTACATTTGCAATAAAATTATGATTTAGTGCATATTAAGACCTAGCTGTCTACCACTACACCTTTGGTTTAACAAGGTTGATGCATATACTTAAAAAAAAAAAAAAAAGCATTCTCTGAAGATTTTTTTTTCTAGGAAGTATCAGGAAGCTGTCAAAATGTAAGTTCCCTGACAAAAACCAGCTGCAAACACAGATATCTGCTCTTATCGAGCACAGTCCTGTGAACAAAAACCTGTCAGAAATTTTGCAGCGTACTTCTATGTGGAGAATGATGCTTTGTCAAAACTGAAGTATTGCATGGAAATAGATTGATTTTGATGGAAATGTAATGATTTTGATGCAGTTTCACCAGAGCACAGTTTGGCTGGGAGTTCAGACTTCAAGGAAACAGAGTTTCAGACCACTTCTGCTCTGTAGTTCAGTCATGGCAAACCCTCCCACTGCCTGCAGCTGAGCCCCATCATTCACCTGCAGCTCTTGGGAATACTGCTCACGTGTGGCAGGGAATTGCCCCAGGGAGTAGCAAGATGTTGAATTTCACTTCCATGCAACCAAGCTGAAATATTCATTTTCCTCAATTATTTTGTTTAATTCCCTTTACATGGAAAGTGTGTAAATAACTTCTTTTCTTTCTGAAGAGAAGGAGATATGTTAATTTTTCCTGCTGAAGAAAATTGTATGCACTTATTAGTCCTAATTCCGCAGCTAAGAAGTAGATGATGGTTGAAGGCATAAAACAGAAATTATTGAGCAGCAAGTATTGATTTTGGTGACAGTCATATAATAATCTCTGTTTTTATATTATTTAAGTGGTGATGAAATGACATAATACCTGTGATATTTCTGTAGAAATAATTCAAATAATACTGAGAATGTAATTTGACTTTAGGGTGACAATATTTTTCTTGGGCTGACCCTGTCTTTTGCCATGTTGGATTTTAACTTCTTGTTCTCTCCTTCACAGCCTTCTGCATGTCTGCCTCATTGTGCTTGTCTCCCTCTTGACTCCACAGTTTTTTCTGCTCTTTCCTCCCATTCTTATATTCACGCTAGACCACATCTCACAGTAAAATCTGTCTTTTCTCTGATCCTCACTCTTTTGCTGGAACTCTGTCAGGTGTGATTATTTTTTCCTCTGCATCTTTATTCAGGACTTCATTTTGTTTTCCTATCTACAGGCAACCATAACTAAAAATAGCATAAAAGAATCGGCAAATTAGTCAATGAGTATATATATGTGTATATATAGTGTGCGTATGCATGCGTGTAATTTTAATGAAAAAAGTGGATTAAAAATCTTATCTCTATTTGACAGTAGATTCCTTCTTCTACCCCTCAGCCATTCTTGTCTTAGTGTAGATGACTGGGAGAAAGGTTACCATGCAGCATCCAGCACTCATGTTCACATGCCCAAATTCCACATAAGCCCTTGAGTCTCGTGTTTCATATCAGCTTATTGCTTTCAGAAGTCTTGTCTAAGCCAGTAGGAAACACTATGCAAAAGTGGTATTTATTACTTTTACATATGGCCACAAGGAAAAACAACAGCTCAGCTACCTATAGAAATTTATATTAAGAAGGGAGTCATGCAAATCAAATCTCTAAAGCATGTATTCCTGTCATGTCTAATAAAAGTGAGAATAAAAATAGAATTTAGGTCTTAATGTAGCCTTTATTAATTGATCAGATGAGTTTCCTGGCATTTTTCAACTAAATGAAGAAAGGGACATATAAGGAAAAAAATAATAGTTAGCAGAACAAAGGAATGGTGAACTTAAAAGAATCAGTTTTATTATTATAATATATTAGTTTCTTGGAACCAGAAGATTTATTGTGACTCTTCTTGTCTGCTGAAGATGCTCAAGAATATCTTGACCAAACTAGAAATAAAACCATCATGAGTTTTATAAAGTTCTTTCACATTTACAATGTGAAATTCTCTGATCCATTCTTATTATGTCAGGAACTTCTCTGTAAAGATGGTTGGGTTTTTTTTTCTTTTTTTCTCTCTCTCTTTTTTCTTTTTTTTTTTTTTTTTTCCCTCTTCTCATCAAACCCTACATGGAATACCCACAAGAACAACTAGAATTGATGGGATTAAGTAAGGATTTTTTTCTCTGCAGAGTAATCCTGCTATGGAACTGCAGAGCAGATCTGCAGAGCTCTGCTCCCTAAGGGTCACATCAGAGAGGAAAAAACAAGTGGAGTCCATATGCCCAGCAGTGGCTTCAGGAAGGCTTCAGCTGGAGACTGAAGGTCCAAAGAGCTGAATGCTACAAGGCAGAAGCTCGATTTTGAGCCTGTTGACTGGTTTGAAATCAATGTTTCCCATGAATTTCAAAGGGATACAGTAGAGTATAATGCAAAGGTTCAGGGTTGATGCCTATCTCCAGCTCTTAGGTATATAAAACATTGGTGATACCACTTCAGAGCACTCCAATATATATATAGTGTTATTATATTCACCCCAGGTTTTTACTGGAAAGTTTAACCTATATTATTGAGAAATAAATAAATTGTGAGTTTAAAGGGAAAAGGATGACTTAGATTAATAGGAGCATGATTTTGCCAAGACTAAGTGCTTTTGATTCTAGAGAGGTCAAACTTCAAATTTAGGAAGCCTCCACAGAGAGAAAAATGTCTATCCTTAAATACTGTTTCTGAGAGTTTTTGTTGCAATGCAAGTAACTACATGGTAGAAACTGCACATTCATTTTCTGAGGAATTCATGGTGTGATAAAGAAAATGAGAGCCTCTGAGGGAATAATTGCTTCACCATGGGAAACTCATGCAACTTAACTTGAACTTTAAATCGATCTGCTTTCATATTTGTTACTGCTGGCACACAACATTACAAGGAGGAAATTGTGCAGTCATAAAATGGATGTTTTTTCATATTATGCAGCATGATAATGCTGTGACTATTTCTATAAATGTGTGTTTGTTGGATGGGAGTGTTTTGTCATCTCAGTTCTAAACAAATTTGCATAAAAACCCAAAGTATAAAGCTAGATGTTTTTAATTACAAATAACAAACATTGTTCTGAGCTCATGGAAAAGACTTGAATTTTGAATCTCTCCCTATTTTAAAAAAGTTTTCATTATTTTCATTTGTTTCCTGGGTTGCAGAACTGTGATCATTACCATATTTCTATAGGTGCCCCTGTGTGTTCATGCTATGACTGGGCTGAGGGCTTACAGGATTACATGCTTGATTTCCCCTGAAAGCCTCTCTTTCCAGTAAATATTGTGGCAATTTGAAAGGATTACTTTCTTATGTCCCTTTCAATTTTTCTGGCCATTTTTGATTTGATAGCAGCAGCTGGTAGTCACTTAAGGGTGACAAGAGCACTCTCATTATCTCCTTGTAAGATGGACACACATTGTGCTCCCCACATCCCCGTCAGGGTTCTCAGGGAGCTAACGGACAAAGCAGATATGGGAGGAAAGAGATTAAGTTTTGTCTCAGAGACTGTAAACCTATTCTTTTTCTTTAAGAAATGCTACCTACTATATGTCATAATTTCCAATTATTAATTAAGATATCTAGGTATCAGCAATATGTTCAAAATATCAGTTATTTCAGTTGGAAAAAAGTTTTCATATTTAAGTCATTTTACAGGTACAAATATTAAGGGGGGTGGAAGATTTGCTGTCTTTTGATCTGTGTTTTCATCTAATTGTGCTGTCTTAATCTTGTTTTTGGCAGAGGCCTTCATAATTTATTCCCCATCCTTAAAAACTAAAGTAAACACGTTCCCCTGGCCTTATAGATCAAGATTGAAAAGAAGAGTGAACCATGTGAAGCAAAGGGAGTAAAGCTGCTGAAATATTGCACCAAAACATTTTATGATATGTGTAGAGCTGATATTTAGCAGTGTTGGTTCCTCTACAACTCTGCTTCATCAGTACTGAGTTAAACATTTGAGACTTAAATATATTCATTTAACTTAGCTGTGAGATTGGGGAAATGATCCTTGTTCTTCACTTTGTTCAGAGGATTTCTTTTTTGGATGATGAAAATGCAAAGCACTGGATCCTCTATTGCAGATTAAGAAGAGAGGTAAAGTAACTTGTCCAATGTCACATTATATATCTATGAAGGAGTTTGGAATTTGACAGATATGTTCTTTATCCCAGTATTGGAAATTAATCACATAAACCTCTCCTTCGACCTGTATCACTGAGCCTGAATGTAAAGTGTTTGCTCAGGCATTGTTAATGCTCTTCAAGAAGAGCTCTTACTCATAATTTTCATGCTTAAGAAAGAATTTACTCTGAATAATTCCCTATTTGGGGAATATTTATATGTAAAACACACATGGGCAAAGTATCAACACAAATACACACTAGTTGTTTTGACTCATCACCAAGGCAATTTTTGTCAAAAACTGCTTGGGCATCTCACCTATATATTAATGAACTTTCCCCACTACAACTGGGAACTAATTTGGTCCCCTTTTTTTATAAATGGGAAGCCCATAAATACTGTTGTTGTAGTAAGAACTACCAAATGGTTTTTATTATCATTTGCTGGACTTACAGAATCATTCAGCAGCTCCATGAGATGCACAAAAGAAAGACCTTGGATGCCAAGTGGTCCCTTGAAAAGGCATTGTTTACTGAAGAGATACATAAAGCAAATATCTAAACACAAAGATCTAGGACAAAATAAAGGCAAGTCTAAGTTTAGGCCCAGCAAAACTGTAGGTCTGAGAACACCCAGGTACAAATACCAGTGGTGCTGTTTCAATATGTCCAGGTACACTATAGAAAGTACAGAGTTGAAATTGGTGTTAAAAAAATGCCAGTTTTCTTCTGGCAGGTCTTTTCCTTTATTGGGAGCTCAGTGTTCAGAGGCAATCTCAGACTTCAATGGAACTAGAAACAAAAAATATGTTATTTAAATGTTTGCGTTTAGTGCTTTTTTATAATTTTCAGACATAATGTGAACAGTGAAAATACTTAGATTTTCCCACTCTAACCAATGGTGTGACTCACAGGTCACTCACAAATCTCTTGCTAACAGATTTTATCTCTGCACAGAAAAGGGAAGAAAATGAAGAAATTCACCCACTGTTGATTTGGGAAGACATTTCAGATTCTTTAATAAAAAGAAATAAATATAGGCAGAAAAGAACAGATTTTTGTCTCTGTCAGGCTGGATAGACCCTACACAGCTCACACAGCAGGAACAATGAAATAGGCTTATTAGGTTTTTATGCCTTTCCTGATTTTTGTGTTCTAGGGAGAAGTAGAAACAGAATTATAAGAACATAGTGAGAAAAATCTGCTTGTATCAGCCAGAAAGACTATAATATTATATTTGTTTTTAGCTTTCTGTTATTCTTCTTGCTATCAAATTATGCCACATATTGTCGATTTCATAGTAGGTTCAGATAAAAACCAGATTAAATCTATATCTATTTTCATATGAGTTGGAATTTGGAATTTATCTTCTTAGTGCTTGCTCGTCCCCATTACCATTTCCACACATGACCTGTGATGTGACACTTTTCTGTCGAGCCAGTCTGGGGCTGCCACCGTATCAGGTGTAGAAGCAAAGGACAGAACGAGATGATTTCACACCATGTACAGTTTACATTTTTATGTAAGTAAATAATGTTAAAATGCCACACGGATAGTATTCACTGTTTACTTTGTGAGTTGAAATGCTTTTCAGATGCGTGAATAAAGTTAGCAAACTTCAAGTCATTACAAACTAATGTTTTGGCTTTATAGTAGTATTAGAAATGCTTCACAGTCTTGGTAATGTTTAACTTCTTCAGTGCAAAGTAGGACAGGAGATAATCATAACTGCATTTCTCACAGGGATTCTCATGTTCTTCCCTTCTACAATCAGTCATTATCATGGAAACCCACGTGGTTAGCGAGAAAATCACAAATAACACTCACCTTTAACTGTAAGGGACCATTACTTTCCCTAATAAATGTTAAAACCTGCTGAAGTGGATGAATGATTTTAAATAATTTAAATGAATCATTAATTGATTGATTTTAAACCCTAATCCTAAATCTTTCAATGCAAAAGAAATCCTCCTAGGGATACATTCCAAAGAACTTAAGTATTTTCAAAAGTCACTTTGGCCACACTCATGGTTTCCCTGCCTTAAATGTGCAAAGCTGGTAGCTGTGTGGCTTTTGCCGAGAGAAGGTTGGTTTTGCCTTGGTGGGATAAGGCAGCTGGGAAGGGAGAATTCCAGGGAGAACAGGTGAAAAGCATACAGAATTAGAAAGAAGAGCACAGTTTGAGGTCTGTTGGGACTCGGAGACACCCTGACATCCTCTAAGCCTGAACACAAGGTCCAAGTCCCTTCTTCTCACAGACCTCGTTTTCTCTTGTTCCCTTTACATCCGGGCTCCTCAGCTCACTTATCCTGAAACCTCTTTGTTCTTCCAACCATATGTCCCACCTCTTTTCGGTGTCCTAAAACCACTGTGTCCCTGAGAAGCTCTGCTACCCTTTCCCTTACAGCAATAAACTGTCACTGTCACAGCACTGAGCACAGGTGAGAATCCTTGAGCCAGCTGGGGGTTCCTCAGAATAACTTTAAGATTGAGACAAAAGCAAAATACAGTTTTCTGAGAATGAAAATGAAACTTAAAAAATAACATTTTCCCACATTCATATGACATTCCACATAATTTTATTTGACCTGACATTTGCTTAATAATCTCTTTTCTCTGAAACATCTGTTAAAATAGATTTTGTTTTATAACAGTATGATTAGAAAAGTTTCAGTCTCTGTTATGAAGATATTAAAAAAATCTTTAATCTGACAGATTTTCCTTTTAATCTCAAATGAGAGGAAAAAGTAGTAAGTTGTAGCTGTCAATCCATTGCATTTTTTCTGTTCTTTAGGAAGCACTTTTCTAATGACTCAAAAAATCAAATATTTATACCATTCATCAAAAAATTTATTTCCCAAAGCACTTTTCCTTTGTATGTTCTCTTTACCTCTGGATCTTATTTTCCCATTGTAACTGAAAATTTTTACCCTCCTGTCATCCAAGCTGGCAACAATTATTTGCAAATTCTAGCTCTGTTTTTCACATCCAGTCACTTGCTAAATCCATCAGTTTTTAAAAGACTATCTTTCCTGCTCACCCAGCATTCCAGCTCTCTCTTACCAACTATGAAACATGGATTTGTCACCTCTCTGAATACTTTATCTAATACTTCTGGCATTTATTTTATCCTACAGTGATTTTGTCCAACTTTCTATGAGTCACAACTATACAATATGCTTTTAAAACCCTGTTTATTTTCTTTTCTTCTACAAACTTCTAAAAATATAGAAGACAACATTTTTATCCAAGAACATTTAAAATATTATTTATAATGTGCCTCTAAACATATTTCTGTAATTTCCTACTTATAAAGGTACCCTTTTCCACCCATTGTCCATATCATTCCTGATTAATCATATTTCATGTGCTCTGTTCTTGTAAAACCTCTTCTGCCTTGACTCATACAAACAGAAATACTTCTTATTCCTATACTGATATGTTCTGCAGGAAAGCCAATAGTAAATGCCATCTGACCTAAACCAGCATAGCTAACAGCAAAAAAAAAAAAAAACCAAAACCCTTCAAATCCATGTCTTTATCTGTAACAAGGTTGGTTTCTCTTTGTGTAAAGTTTATAATCTATAAACCCATTTTTAGTATCCCTATTAACAATTCTCATGTGTAAATTAACTTAAACTGGTTACTTTGAGCATTCCCTCACCTTGTCCACAAGATTTATCACCAGAAGTTGAAAAACTCATTGTGTGAAAACATGGTTCACCTTGTAAAATTCACTGTGTAAAATGTTTAAAGGATGTGGTTCTTGAGCATAGTGATAAATTCCTGGGAAAGATGCAGAATAAAGACAGCTCAAAATGGCTACACGTCATATAAATCTACCTAAAACAGACCTGGTGTTTTTCTCCAAAGATGAACCAGCTGAGGTCATCCTAATATCCTATTAGCATGTAGGAGAACCATTTATTTACTGGGACTTTTCACATACCAGACTGAGGATTTTATTTATTTTTTTATGTCATGTGTTGCAATATGTCCAAGTACACTATACAAAATACAAAAATTAAATTGGGGTTAAAAAAAAAACAATTTCTTCTGGCAGGTCTTTTCCTTCCTCGAGAGCTCAGTGTTCAGGAGTAATCTCAGATTTCAAGGGAACTGGAAACAAAAAACGTGTAGTTTAAGTGTTTGTGTTTAGTGGGGTTTTACCATTTTCAGACATAATCTGAACAGTGAAAATACTTAGATTTTCCTAAGATTTACCAAATTTTCCTAAAGTTATGCCGAGGTTTGACCCTGGTCAAATGCCAGGGACCTACGACGTCTGCTCTCTATGCTCTCTCCTGCTGCAGCTATGCAGAGGAGAGGACTCAAACTAACACAAACACACTGGACTTGTGAGTTGAGATGAGGCAGTGATGGGGAGGGGAAGCCTGAGAACATGAGCAAACAGGTGAGAAACTTAAGTTGCAAAGTGCTTTATTAACCTAACAGAGTCGGAGGATAAATGAGAGGTAAAAATAAGCTCTTAAGACACCATTTCTTCACTCACCCCCCTTCCCTCTTAAGA
>VZTX01007355.1:262052-457628 GCA_013400915.1 Pardalotus punctatus | reverse complement strand
TCTGGCGTGGGCACCTCCCCACAGGCTGTGGGTGGATCTCTGCACCCCCCTGGACTCCATGGGCTGCAGGGGGACCACCTGCTCCCCCATGGTCTTCACCACGGCCAGCAGAGGGTTTTCAGCTCCGGCACCTGGAGCACCTCCTCCCCCACCTTCTCCACTGACCTTGGTGTCTCCATGTTGTTTTCCCTCACATATTTTTACCTCCTCCTCCTCCTCTGGCTACAAAGAAGTTCATGCCCCCATTGTTTTGATTTCTTTTTAAATATGTTTTCACAGAGGCGTAACTAACATCTCTACTTGTCCCAGGTGTGGCCAGCAGCATGTCCATCATCTTCAGAGCCATCAGAGAGTGGCTCTGCTGGACAGGGTGAAAAACGTCCAGAACCTTCACACAGGACACACAGGAGCCATCTTTGTGCCCCTCCCTACCCACTAACAAAAACTGGGCCAAGTAAAACCACCACACTGCCCTACTTGCAAGGAGCTGGTAGCAGGAAGATCTCACTGCCCCAGATAAATCTCATATTATCTTTAATATTTTGGCAGCTTTGAAGGCCGCTGAGAGGAAAGACCCCCAGCGGAAGAGGAAGTTTTCCTCCCCTGATTTCTAACCTTCCGGAATAATGGTTTTGACACCTAGGAAATTATGTGAAGAGGGGGTTTTTATCTATAGATCCCCTGGATCTCTTGAGGAGTCCAGTTATATCTAAAATAGAGTTACTTATTACATATGCAAAATACCTAAGAAAGCATGTTCCAGAGAGCACCAAGACGTTGCTTATAGGGCCTGACAGAGCTTTAGTCAACAATGACAGGGCACTGCACCCTTTTTGCTAAGCCCTGTTGATACGGCTGCAGTGCTGTGGGCTGGACACACCACATTGAATTTTACAGGCTTACCTGACTGAGATAGAGGTGTGTGGAGGACATGTGCTCCATTATCCATAGGAGATCTGTTGTCAATGAATTAGGATGCAAATTCCCTTTAGATTTTAAGCTGTACTTGTAAAATAAAGTCTTTCTTTTTGATATTTAACTCTATTGTATGTTACCTGTCAAACTTCCAGGAGAAAACACTATAATTAGTCTTCATTTTATGACATGTGATTTCACAGACTGAGGTAGATAAGCTGAAGTTTTGACATTTGATTTTACCTTTGAGGAAAGCATGATCTGAAAAGCTGTTTGTGGTACTTGTGGGCTACAGGTTCCTGTCTGCAGAAATTAGCAGTAGCTTCTCCAGCAGTCTAGAGCAATAATTATTTTCACTTGCCCACTTGAATGTGTCTTGCTTATGTTTATTTTCATACCTGTATTGATTTTTATCAATAAGGAATTCCTTTCTTTTGCTTACTTCACATCATGTATTCGAAACGGAAAGTGAAAACATTTTGTTAAGGTTCCATTTCCATTTGGCATTATGTTTTTACCTCTTTTGCCTGGCTGGTTAGAAAGAAAAACCAGGGCTTTGACCACATTAAATCAGTTTGATTTTTCTCTTTCTTAAAACACTTTAATTGTTCTCCCAGATAAATTGTTCCATAATTTTCAGTTTTATGCCATGTGATTGATTTTTAAATAATTTATAACTTTTTAGGTTTTTGTTTGTTTGTTTTTAACAATATTAGCTTTATTCCAGCAGTTTCTCACTTGTTATTTACATGTGAGCTTAAATAACATAGAGTACTTTCTTATTGCATTATGAATTATTACCTACTTGCTCACCAGAAAACAGCAGCAATTGCCCAGAAGTCTTCAGCAAAGCAGTGTCTCTTCATAGAGTTCTGCTCATCAGTTACTGCATCCCAAAGACTGTACCAATTTCCCCTCTTCCTCCTTTGGTGAAAACTGCTGATAATTTATTCAGCTCATGACTTTGAGCCTGGCTGTTCTCACTGGCCCTGCCTGTAGAAGAAAGGCTGCACTCTGTGGAGTGAACTGTTATGGGGAGAGAGGAAGATCATTTGTAGAATTCTTCTGCAAGGGCAAAAGGAAATACAAAAATAACATACCATAGCTGGTATGTCCCGGTGGTATTTCTAACAGTGGTATTTCTGCTTTTATTTAATAATTCAAGGGAACAAAACTAAAAATCAGAAAACTTAAGTCCAGTGCTGAATGATCAAGATATAAGAGAAGAAAGAACTGTCTTGTCTAATTCTTGCACACAAACAGGCAAACAAGCAAGCAAGCTGCTTTCCCCAAGAACAGGTTTGCCCTGCACACGTAGGGTTGCCAAGTCCCATCTCCTCCCCAAATGCTGAGAAAAGCTTCTGCAATGCCAGAAGAAGCTTGGGGATGAGATAGATGTGCTGGAAAAGGGGTCTCTACAAAGCATCAGGGAGACCAGAGAGGATGTGTTCTGCTCTCAAGCCTCATTCAGAAGATGCCATCCTGTCCTGCAGAACAATAGGTTTCAAGTGATATTATTTCTCCTGGCTTTAAAGCATAATTCATTTTCTCTGTTCTTCAGCATCATTTTCATTGTACCCTAGCCAGGTCTCTCAGACTGATAGGGAAACTCACCCACTTATATTTTTCCTAGCAGACAAGAAATAAGCACTGAGGAAACAGTAAAAGGAGCGTACAGGCATATGGAAGTGCATGCACAAAAATAGTAGCGAATGAATCTTATACTAAGAACTTCAACACTTCTTCAATGCTGAGTTAATAACTTCAGCTAAAGAATAGCAGGTTATTCTGTAAATCTGAATGTATAGACAGCAGGAGATACCCTGAGGATATCTCTAACTGAGCTACTTGCCGTTTGCAAACTTATTAGACATCACTCATGTTTCCACCAAAAGCTATTAGCTGCTATTTAGAAATGTGTAAGTGCTTGATCTGTGCTTGTCTGTAGGTATAAGAAGCAAATACTTCATACTGGGAATATATACTGGAATCCTCTTATTGAAGATGGCTAGGAACTCAGAATAGAACAAAGAGAAAGCATTTAAACAGTGCAGGTTTCATCTCTATAAGGCTTTTTGAGGAGTTCTGTGCTGACAGTTTTTCTAAAGCACAGATTGACACAAGCATATATGCCTTAAATGCCATTTCACAGCTCTACATTATCAAAATTCATCCTGCACTGCCACATGCACATAAACTGCAGAGGCTTTCCCATGGACATTACTGGTGCAGACCTTGTTCAATAACTTTTATTTTGGGTGGGCTAAATTTTTCTTCCTCCACCATTACTTGAGAGAGCCGGGATACAACCCCCTGAATCATTTTGTAACAGAAATGCTGTCACACTCTTTACTCTGGAAGCATGCATGGCATAGTGGTAGCATCAGTGTTGATGACAGATGTCATTAGTTTAATGAACACGGTTATCTATTGTCATATTTAAGTGAGGTTACTTAATGGAGTTAAATCTACTCTCCTTAATGGCTAGAATTAAGAAACTATGTCACATCTACATTAAGCTTATTACCTGTAATTTGTACAAAGAAACCCATAACTTGAATAATTACTCCTACTTAATATACCATTAACCAAAAATTGATTAAGACTTAGTAGAGTCTATTTGTGATTTCCAGATTTGTTTAACATCTCTGTTTAGCCCCTCACATGTGACTTCATTAATGTTTTATGTTCAATTTGGCTGAAATGATCTGCACTGAGGAGTCCTTCCATTGGTGAACTGTGATGATAAAGTAACTTTGTAAATGGATAATATATTTAACATACTTAAATTCTCACATATCATTTTTTATTTAAGTGCTGTGTTATTTTAGTGATTTGATTCTGAGTTGGACAAAATTGTTGGTAATGCAGTAGTCAGCTTCTGTGAGAGCTAATTCTCTTACCTCTGCCCACTGACTGCTCCTCCAACTTCTCTTCCTTTTAGTCTTCTTCCACATGCAGTAATAGCTTGAAAACATTTTCTTTCAAAGAAATAAAATAGTTCAATCAAATTATTTTTCTTTTATAATCACCCATTTCTGCATTTCATTTTTCATTTTAAGTGGAACGAATAATATTATGCAAAAAATAAAGGCAACATACAAGGTAGGAATAAATTTGCAACTGACAAGGAACATCAAGGAAAACATAACCCATTCCTAGGCAGACAAAAAGCTATTCACTTTAGGCTAATGACAGAATGCTTTCTCTCTCTAACATTTTCTTCAATAGTATGTGAAGAAAAAATTAATGTCAATATATGAACCAACCATTCTTCTATCTCTGGGTTCAGCCATATCTAATGTTAAAATTTTCTACTTGAACTTCCTCCTTAAATCCAAGATGGAAAATAAAGGAGTTGCATCTGTTATTTGCATGAATTCAAAGACTTTGTTCAGAGTTATAGTTGATAAGGGAGGTCACTAGGGTGCTCTGCTCTCCTGCTGCAGGATTGTTTAGGCTCGTTGAGGTGCCATAGGCTGGCTGAAACACTGTGTGAATAATGTTGTCCCCAAATTTTGTCCACAGAATAAAATTAGCTCTTGCAATACATTCATTTACTTAAAAGGATTTTTTCCTATCATCCTTGTACTATTCCTTCACCTCCCATAGCTCACTGAAGCTGAAGATATCCTTCACATGTCCTTTCTCTTCCTTTTCTCCTCTAACTGGAAAATTGCTTTCTTTCAAAGTCTTGGCTCTGCACTGAATTGTCTACCAGGGAAAGAAAGTCTATGTTCTAACCACATCACATTTGTTTTACTATATATTTTCTTTAAATCCTCTCTCTTCTCAGCATTTTATTACTTCCTGAAATTTCTGTAGTTAAAGTGTATTAAGAGCACAATATAAAAACAAAAATAGAAATTATAAAATATCATTAAAAATACAAATTTTGAAAATAAAATCAATAAAAAAATTTATGTTCTTTGTTCTCTTTATTAATAAAGGATGTGACAAAAATGTGAAGAATCAAATAAATGATGCTTCTCTTAACAAGAAGAAAGTTATCTGTACACCATATTTTCAACATATGCCTTTAACAGAAGGTTAAAATTTATTATTAATAAATATTCTGAATTAAAGTTCTTATTGTGTCGAATAGGACAAGATTGTCCCTAAGTCTAAGACCAAACTAAAGGGTTTAGTCACACTGCCATTTCCACATATTTTAATGGGAAGTTTGTCTGAATCAGGATTATGGCACCAGGTATCTTAAATTATCCCTTTATGTAGCACTATTAATGTAGGCTGATCCTTTCATCCATGAACTGAGAAATTAAAAATATATTAATAACAAAGCCTCCGTAATAACTGCATTGATGGACAACACATAGTTTATATTTAATCACCTCTTATTCATAACATGTCATAATCATCCATCATGGCAGCAAGAAAATTGTCCAGCCTAACTCCTACACTGAATGTAGTAATGAAAATATAATAGGGGGAAAAAAGTTCAAGGGGAAACCTCATTGCATAATTGATGTCATGGACTGGTGATCTTACAGAGGATGATGTCTATATTCTGCACTAAGGTATTTTATTCAAGCACGATACATGTGTGAAAATGTATAGAAATTGCATCTCTCTGACATCTCATGCTAAGCTTCTCATAAAAAATCATGGATTAACTCTCATGGAGCATTCAATTTCATTGACCAACAAAAACCATCATCAATTTGATATTTTTATTTTTCTCTTGACTTCCAGTTTCAAGTATGTTTTTAAATTTTCAAGAGAAAAGGAGTCAACCTCCTTTTTGTCCCTTAGTATTTTATTTAATTTATTGGTCAAAGTAGATCTCATAAACAGCCTTGTTTTGCCTTAGAGCTGTTCTAAGCAGCACTCCTCAGGTGTATTCTGTAACTACAACTTCTTTTGCATAACTCTGAGGGTTTGGCAGATGTAGATGAAAATGATCATAGTTCATTAAGTTCTTGACTGCATTACCTTGGAATATATTATAAACATTAAGAAATTACATTCCTTTTGTTCTCTCTGTCAATGATTTTACTGCATCATGTTCATCCTCTCACATCTACCACTGTTTTAGCTTTCCTAGTCAGGGCCCTGTTGCCAGACTTTTCTAGGCAAAGGAGAGTTCATTTCATTGCACTTAAGCTGACAGAGTTAGCCTTGTATTTTTTGTTTTCACAGACTCAGCCTTTGCTGTGGTTATTTCATTCTCATCAGTATCCCCTCTACCAACACCAGGCCCAGTGTTGCACTGGTAAGAACTCTCTACTTCGTCAAAGAAGCTTCAAAGATCTCAGTGAATGATGCTGTGAGTCATGGATGCTGCAAATATTGCATTAGCAGCACAATAAAATCTGTCATATAGTCATTGGTTTAGTAAATTTATGTGCAGGAACTTCCTCGAGCTTCAATGGGTACATCCACACTTGTGGAGCTGTCTATATTCGTCCATCAATCAGAGATTTGGAAAGGAAGCTGTGACAGTTACACTGCTATGATTTTCACAGTTTCTAAATAAAATAAGAAAAAAACAAACACAGAGGTGTTAATGATCTCAGCAAGGACAAGTACAAATGGATTAAAAAATTCAGATTCTTTGACCTCTTAATATACTACTTATCATCTGAAGAATTTGGATGCAAAAGGTGAGTTCTTGCACTAAGTGCTCTGCAAAAATTTTCCTTTATTTTCTCCTTTTTTCTAAAGTATCTGCCTAATCCAGCCTGTGAAAACTTCCATTTAGTTTAGAAATCATGGCCCTTTATGACTAATTTCCTGTGCCAAACTATAATTACTTTCATTCTACATTGCTGGAGAGAATTCGAAAGCAGGATTTCTTTAGAACAAAATTAACTTATATAATGAGTGAAAAGATAAATCATATTAGCTTAATTACAGTATATTAACATTTTTGTTGCATATGAATAAAAAATCAGACACTATGAAAGCAGGTTTCTCATAAAAAGAAAATTTATGGAGATTTATGAAATTTTAGGAACTTGCAAAATTCCATTACTTAACATCTCTATTAAGTTCTTTACAAGCATACATAATGAAAGACCTAATAAAATATTTAATAAATGGACTTCTGTTTGAAGTCACTTTGATTCAATATAAACAAAGGATTTGAAGTTAATTTAGAAGAAAGGAAAAATCAGTAGTTAAAATAAAGATAGTTAGTATTTTTGTCAGGATTGTTAAACAAACACAGAACAAGCAAACACTGTCTTAGAATGTTTTTTAAATCATTCCAAAACTGATTTTTTAAGCAATTATTTTACTTGAAGTTTCAAAATATGGCTGACCATGGATTACATGAAAATCTACTTGGACAACAGATTCTTATTTAATAGAAATTTTAATTTAAAACTGAACCCATTGGAGAGGTCACCCATCAATAAGGATGATTTACCTGTCAGAACTATTCAGGCTAATACATACTATCTCAGGGTTTCCTTGTTGTCTTCCAGTAATTTGTTTTCTCATTGATTTATGCTTTGCCTGGAAAGTTAAAAACCTAATGAGTTATTTTTTAATTTTGTCTTTATGAAATATCCTGCAAAATGAAGTCATGGTCCATGGCAGGATATATTAGTTCCCCTATCATATATAAAGGTAATATCAGAGTTGCATTACTATTTTTATGCACGAATATTTTTATTTTTCTTATGTTTCAGCTAATTTTCCTACTCAATTATCCCAGAATTCTCCTGATAAATTTGGAAAAACAACTGGTGATATCGGTGAACATGTGAATAGCACAACCATTCCATTGTGTCAACTTTTTTGTCCAGTGAATAACCTCACTGGACAAAAAAGTCCACAAACTCTTTTTTTCATGATGCTATAGAGCAGTGGAGTCTGCAGTTACTGTCCCTTCTGCTAGGACCTGTAAGGTGTGGAGGTGGTGCTGGAGGATGTGGTGACAATTTGGTTCTGTCAGAACTTCAGAATACTTGAAAGAATCTCATTGTCTGGATGAAGCTGTCTTCTAGAGTTTTGATGAGACGGTGGTTATTTCTAGCATTATATTGCTCATGTGCACGCAATCCCTTCCTCGGATCACTTGATAGATATGATCCAATGTGATTGATCTGGTTACTTAATTTAGGAGAACAGGGCAATTTTTCTACGTCTCCAGAGAAACGTCAGTGTCTTCATAATATGTATATGGCAATATAACACAAGTGCTTTCTTCAGGGAGATGGTCTCTGTTCCTTCTCCCTGCCTGTTCCCCAGCCTTGAGCAGGTATCTGGCTGTGGTATCCAATTCAGCAACTGTGTATCTTGGCCATAAAAATTTGAAGAATGACACTGATTAAACAAGATATCTAGTGGTGGTAAAGTACACTTCCTTTCATTTCATCTTCAAAGGAAATATAATGGCACTTTTACTTTCAGGTTTGCAACCATTCAATTATAATGTCAAAATCCATTTGACAGAAATTATTAATCAGAATAGATTCTGAATCAGACAAACCCTTTCATCTGAGCAGATCCTAAAATGTTTGCAAATTATGCAGTTTTGAGGTAGCTGAGACTATCTTTCTGGCATAAAGACTTCATGGAAGAAAGCTGTAATTAAACAGATTTGCATAATTCAAACAGGCTTTTTGATCATTGTGTTGAGATACCCTGAATCTTACTTTGCTGTTAAAAGAGCATCCTTCGTCTGGCTTTGTCAGTGTCATACAGACAACAGACATTCACAGAAAAAAAAGAATTCTATGCAGAGTAAGTAAACTCTAGCATAAAGAATGTAAAAATATGTAGCAAAGCACCCTGTCTGACAAGCTGTCAAAGATGAGACAAATAATCAGGTCTAGATCTAAAATCTGAAAGCCATTATAAGAGGATGAACAGACTGTGGGATGGAGAGAACAGAAACCTCTGTTATTGCCATTTTACTGTTTAAAGGGCTGAAATCGCCTTCTGCCTTCAGGCAGCTGCTTCATCTGGCCAAGGGCATTTGTCTCCATAGAGTCAAGAGAAAGTATTCATGGAGAAACCTGAAACATCTGTTGTTTGTCAGAAAATTACAAAATGGTTGGAGTCAGAAAGGCCCTCTGGAGGTCATCTAGTCAAATCCCTCTGCTAAAGCAGGGTCATTTAGAGCAGGTTGTGCAGGTTCATGTCCAGGTGGGTTTTGAATATTTCGAGAAGGAGACTCCACATCCTCTCTGGGCAGCCTGCTCCAGGTCTTGGTCAAAACAGTTTTTCCTTGTATTCAGATAGAACTTTCTGATTTTTTGTTTGTGTCCATTGTCCCTTACCCGGTCATTGGGCGTCACTGCAAAGGCTGGCCGTCTCCTCTTGTCCTACATTCTATTATTTAGAACTACATCTTTAACTAATGTGTGAATATGTTGAATATCACAATCTTTAAGCCTCAGGAACTCAGCAGCAGTAGTGATGGCAATAATAATACAGTGCTGTAAGCTAACAAAAAATAAAAGCAATTTCTAGGTATAAAGTACGAGTATCAGTTATGAGCTAACTATGTCTCACTACTGCTGTTGATCTTGTCTCCTGTTATGTGCTCTTTAGACTGAGGTGGGAATAAGACAAATATCTGACCTCCAAGCATCCTCCCAAGGAATGAAATTCTTTCTCTGAAGAGCAGGAGGAGACAATGGATTAGCTTTCTGAAGCCCTTCATATCCATTCTGGAGTTATGAGCCTCTCCCTCACTCTTAGGAGCCTTAAATTGTTGAGGTGGTGTTTGAAAATTCTCACAGAGGTTCACAGTCCACTTCATGTACCTGATGGCTTTGGGAAAGACACTGCTATTACCATTGTTGCTACACAAAAAACAAAAAAAACAAACAAAAAAAATTAACTTTAATAGAGTAATTACATCAGCCTGATGGCAATGAACGTCTGTGAGTTCTCACAATGTACATGGTGATTTAGAAATTTTGAATATGACCTCCCTGAAAGAAGGAAGGAAAAGAGTACACATAAAGCATGACATGCAATATATTGCTGTGTATATTCAAAGCTTTAAAGCTGAAAAAAATGTATTACATAAGTTAGAAGATATATTTTTGAATAATTTCTTTCACAAAATCTTGAGATATTGATCTCCAAAACAGAAGTAAATGTCAACTTCCAGGATTTCTATGCACAAGAAACTAATTTTTAAGTGTGTTGCAATGCTCAAAATTTATAAAATATGGTGCTGTTTTTAAGTGCATAAGAACAGTAATTGTTTTTTTTCCATTGTTAGCTATCTCCTCCATAGGAAATTTGAATTTGTAGTTTTATATCCCCCCTAATTATGACTTGGAAAAAACTATTAGCAAGGCTTTATGAGATCAGAGATGATGTTGGCTATAGTAACACTACAGTAATAGATGACTAATCTCATGCTAAAAAGGTGGTATTTGTTTTATATTTAGTTTCACAGAAAAAAGAAAAAAAAGAGAAGAAAATGATAATATAAAAATTTTCATGTGTAGGAAGATTTATCAAGTACATTTCTGAGAAATCTTTTACAACAGGATTGGTAGCCACATTTTCTTAAACATTAGCAAATTTTCAAGCATTTTGTCTTTTACCACAAACCATGGAGCTTTATTAAGCATTTTGAAAGGCAGTTGAAAATTATAAGAAAAAGATAAAAATGAAAGGAAAAAAACCCACTTGTCCTAGGTTTTCTTAACCTTACTTAAAAGTATAAGGCTGGGACAAGGTCTCTGACAGATTGGAGTGGCTCAGGGGATTGGTAATGGGCTATGGAGTTATATACCTCTAGGTCATCATTTCAAATCTGGAGTGTTACTAATTAAAGACATAGCACACTCTGTTATTTGTATTTTTAAGGTCTATAAACTTCTTTGGGCTTCTTGGTTAATGACTTGAATTAAATTGATTGTGAAAAGGAACGTCTGTCCTTGAATGACTTTACTGAAGCCTGAGGTAAGAGGTTATTTCTCAGTAGAATAGTAACGATTCTCTTGTTAGATGTAGAAAATAAATATTTCAGCTCTTAATATCTTAACTGAATTGATGAGGGGATGATTTGTTCTGAAGTAGGGGCAACTAGGAACACCCTGGAATATTTATAGGAATCTAATATTACCTGTCCAGTTACTCCCTGCTTTCTTCCTATAATATTAACTATTCATTTGCACAAAACTCATATTCTTGTAACATAATGCTGACTATGGAAGCAGAATCCAAGCAAAAGCAAGGTAGGAGAGACTGAAAGAAAATGGCAAACAGGCAAATACCTTCCTGTAAATGGAGGGAAAAAGGGATACTGAAAGAATGTGAAAATTCTTGTCTTCTCTGACTAAGCTACTGCTGTATCTTAGGGAGTACTGAGAGTTTTAGGTAAAAAACAAAGGAAGTTTTTCTCAGACAGGAAAGTTGATGGAGGGGAAAACTGTATAATTTTAATTGCCTTAGATCTCAGAGTAATTAGGAACCCAGCCTTGCACACAATTACAAAGTTGTCTCTGGTCACGCAGATGACTGAAATCACAAGTCATTTCAAAAGGGTTTTGATTCACACAAATGCCAAATTGAGAAACTTCTTAGATACATGATTATAACAACACTTCTTTGCCTGTCTTTCATACCACTAACGACTTCTTTTGTGACAAAAAAAAAAAAAAAAAGAAAAAAATAAGTCATCTTTCTGTTGGAATGTCTGCTTTTGTACAGAAATTTCAGGATTTGACAGAAGACCATCATGAGTCCTCTTTGATCTCCTTGGAATACGAGGTATCTCATCTTTCAGAAGCTTATTGAAATTACATGTTTAATTTAAAAGGGCCAAAATTAATATAAATTCTTGAGTAATGAGTAACATAAGACCTGAATAACATGATAGAACTTATTGCATTTCCATTTTCTAGAGGATAGAATAGAGCCTAAGTCACAAAATCAGGAAATTTAATCCATTAAAGATTTCAAGTTCATCTTTTATATGTGGAGGGTGGGGAAATGAAGAAGAAGGGGCATGTGGGACTCCAAGTTTTATGTCCTTTCCCCAAACATATTCTCTTCCTTAGTTTGAAAATATTTACTAGAAATATTCACTTCTAGTAGCTTAATCCAATGCAGAACACTTTCACTGAAATTTAAATACTGCTCTAAATAACAAGAAACACCACCCAAAATTTCCTGCATCTCTTTCCTCAAAGGTCTATGTCATTCTTGAATATAAGTTTACTAAAGCACCCAAAACTATGCTCAAAAATTTCCTTTCTCTTAATTTGAACTCTTTCATCATCTCGCTCTGAAGTTTTCAGTTTCAACCTGCTCTACAGCAGATACCAATTCTATTCCTGGTATTCTTTAGCACTGATTTTCCTTCCCTGTTGCTAAGATAAAAAGGCTACTGCAGTCTTTTCCTCCATGCTTTTAGAAACTTGAATGCCTTTGAATAATGTTGATAGTTCTTGATGGTTTGCTTCTGGGGACAGATTTTGGCCACTTCTGAAAATGCCAAAACACACAACCATTCTTACTCTGTTTGGCCTTTCTTGTGTAGAAGAAAAGACAGGAGCAACTACCATATGTCCCATCAACTCAATTTGCTCTGCCAAAAGTGGAAAAATAAACCTATTTGCTTTCAAACATTTCTCGCTCCCTTTCACAGGATCCAGGCAGAATCTGCCACAGTGAGGAATGAAGACAACATGTTCCCCTCTCCCCATGTCCAGCTGGAACCAGCCTCTGGACTCTTCTTTTTGTCAGGTCATATCTTCCCATCATGAGTCCAGATGGTACAATTTTTTCCCTCTTACATTTTTTCCTCAATGCTGAAAAAAAGGAGCCCAAAGCAATGTTCTATTATTTTAGTGTGAGAGCTCTCTCTAGTGGCAAGGATGCTATTTGCCTTTATGTTTTTTTGAGTTATAAAATATTCCAAAAGGCTACCTGACTTTTGTCTACCCTGGAAGTATTGGCATTGCATTAACACTGACAAGTATTTTGAAACATTCTTCTAAATTTTTATTCCAGATTTTTGTTTTTATAGTAACATGGCTACAAACTGTTCTCAACTCAAACCAATAGAATTTGTGTCTGTCTACATCTCAGGCACCAGAGCCTTTAATTGTTTTCAGTTTATTATCTAAAACACTCTGGTGTGGAGAATGAGAGGACACTGAGAATACAGATTGGCATTCTGTGAGGACACTGGGAATACAGATTGGTGTTCTGTGAGTCTTCATGGCAAAGTACAGAGTGAGTAGGTTTGAGAACAGCCCTCATATTAAAATAAGCAGGAAGGTTTGTTAAGGTTCTTCAGTACGGGTGGAATTAAGAACAGGAGAAAGATTTCAGATGACTTGTTTTAACAGTGGTTGTAGATAGTCAGGATAGAATTTCTCCAAGAACATTAGGAATCTAGTCAAATCCTATTACAGAAAAAGGTTCACCAACATGTAATAAGGGAGAATACCAAAACAGGAGAGCGTTGGAAAGAAGCAATGCAAAAGTCAGATATAAACTGGCAGAATATTTATGCTTTAAATTGCATAAATTAGACTCTGATCTTTTAATTTGGGGGGGGGAAATTAAATTTAGAAAGTATTTTTATTGAAACAAAAATAAAAGCTCATGAAAAAATGTTAGTGTTCCATTTTATTCTCTCAGCATTTGGAGTTTCTCTTTTAAAATTGAGAAAAAAATAAAACTAAACCCAAAAAAAATGTTTAAAATGTAAAAATATTTCAAGCTGATCAAAACAGTTGTTCTGAAATTACCTTTTCCACAAAATTTTTGTTGAGGAACCAGATCAAAATGCAATCATGTGAATAGCTCTATGGAAAATGTAATTTTAAATAACTTCTGCATTAAACCTATGTACTGCTGTATCTAATTTAAACTTTGGACTTCATTAAAATTAGTGTGGTCTCATTCAAATAATCCTCTACAGTTGCAGTTGACTGGAAAATTACCTGAACGTCAAACTGAAATTTAGCTTCTTGACTTCACATGCAAAATAAAATCTCCCCCAAAACCCTCAGCAGCAATGCTATGGAATGCTAAGGTACATACAAAGTGCTAAAGATAAGTACATTTGAATTTTATTTACCAAACAATCTTCTTACTTCTAGAATTCTCTTTGTCCCATATTTACAATATACTTGTCCATGCTCTTTAAGGATGGAAACGCATTCTCATGTATTTATTCTCTAACAATTTTAGATTTCCTCCAGTGACCAGATCCCAGGTCTGGGATAAGGCTGGCCAGGATGGTTTGTGGGGAGGGAAGGTCTGGGCTTTGCTCACTGGGGAGCTCATGCTTCCCACTGCTGCATTTCCTTCCCCAGAGCTGTTCCCCTGTTTCCACCCCCTTTGGCAGCCCTGCCCAACTGCAGTGATGTGGGTATGGATATTCCTACAGGTTTCATTCAGAAGCCCCCAATGTCTGAATTAGCTTATCCAAAAAATGCTCAGACTAGTGAGTATCTGAATGGCATATTCTCCCTGACAATAGTAAATTAGCACATTTTTATCTCTAAATCATCTCAGATATTTCAATGATGAGCAAGTACTTGCAGTTTCATTTCTGCTTATCCTTGCTGACTCTCAAATTATTCTGAAGCCACCAGCAGTTCTAAAAGCAAGACACATTGATTTCCTCATTATATTAGGAAACGGCAAGTTAAGCAAATTTCAGAAGTCTTTTCAAACTCCAGAGTCTGTTCAGAAGTGATAAGACAAGACATCATATTCAGCTCTGTAAGCTTTTGTGTGGAGATAGTTCTCAGCAAAAGTATTTCTGTCATAAGGGGAAAAAAAAAGTAACAAAAAAAAAGTAACAAAAAAAAGTAAAAACTATTTCCCTCTTCCAGCTCTGGAAAAGGAAGAGAAGGATGGAATCTTCAAATTTTAATTTGTGTACTATAACTGCTTTACTTGCTTTTTTCTATGCAAGGAAAACAGAGAATTTTGTATGCTAAAATTGACTTTTACACTGCAACCCAACATGCAAAATTGTCCCAACCTCAACTGTGCTTATCAAAGGCATACAGGCAAAATAAATTAAAAAAAAAAAAAATTATTATTGCTATGTCAAATTACTTCCATTCAGAAAGAAAAAGGCAATGATTTTCCACCAGTAAAAAATTCTAATAGTGGATGTGTGAAAATCATTCCAATCTTTCTGCATTTGTCCAACAAATGGTTTACAGCATGTTCATTTATTTTATATAAATTCCCCAGTGAACTCAAAATAATACTGGTTATATCACATATCACATACTGGTATGATATGTTGCATCATATATCACATCCTGCCTGTATTCAGATGTTATATTGCAAATACAAAGCAAGTGCTTGGTACCATTGACTGCACTGGACCAGGCTGTGAGACCCAGGCAGGTATTCTGCTTCAGGAATTGGCATATGGTGAACAAAAAGTATGGAGATTACTGTGAAAATGACAATAATTCTTACTGCAACTACACAATCTCTTAAATTTGCATTATTTTTAGAGGGAAATATGAGGGAGAAAGATGTTTACCCAAAATGTCACGTTTGGGCCATAGTGGGGTGGAATAGGTCCCTGCATGTTCCGAGCGGGTCTCTGATGTTGGACCCCTCCAGCCAGTACAGTCTGGTACCGTGCAAGGAAACCTTTTTTCTCACCTGTGCTGTTGGAAAGCACAAACACACACACCCGAGAGCCAGACAGCTCATGTGTCCTCAGGACAGCGAATGTCAGAGGGCCCAATCACATAGAACTCTGATTGTTTTATTCTCTAAAATGTCCAGAGGCGAAAGAGGAGGTAGGGAGGCTGAGGGCACACAGATATCGCCTTTTGGGCCAATAGGGTTGGAGAGAGGGCGGGAAATACAACAAGCCAAGGGGAGAAGGGAGGGGACAAGCGAGGGATCATGTTGAAACCAACCAACACAGAGGGATTAACATACAAGGGTTACCATGGTTTTGGGACAAACCATACAAGAAACATCCAGGGGGTTTTAACTGTCCCACCAGCGTGCTTCTGCTGGCTTGGGACTTCTGGGATTCTCTGAGATGGCAGAAACCACTCCAACACCAAAAGTCAGTCTCAATTTCTATTTTCATTTCTATTTGATTCTACTTACTATGTTCTAAATGAATGACATAGCCATGGGTATAAGCAGAGAAAATATCATCCCCTCACTTGTTTTTTTGGGGGGTGGTTTGGGGTTATTTGTGTGTGTGTGTACGTGACTTGTGTAAATCTAGAAAAAATATTTCTTTTTCTAAGTTTATTTGTGAAATAAAAAGTGGTCTCAAGTTTGCTAGAGAGCCACTTGTCTTGCTGTGGGTTTTCTGTGACCTTTGTGTGGAGAAGGAAATGCTGCCTGCAGCATTTTCAGGGTCACTTTAAAACCTCACACTGCCAAATATTTTGAACATCCTATGGAGGATAATTCTGTTTAACATTACAATGTGTACAAACACAATAAGAGCAGGGTATATGCAAAACAACACACTGAGAAGGAGCAAATTATTCCAAAGGGAATAATATAGCTGTCTAAGCATCACTCCTCCAATAGTTTGACTTGTAAAACAGATGTTTGAAACCTTCTGGTTAAAGAAAACTGACCTTCTTATGGAGTAAATACATTCAAAACATATATTTATCTTGATCTTGGGATGAGTATTCACTCCTTAAAATAATAGTATGCATTCATTTGCTCATGCAATCAGGTAACTCCACTCTAATTTTAATAGAGAAAGACATCCACCCCATCAGTTCAACTGGATTCACTGGGAAAAAAAGGGCATGCTGCCCTGAAGTGCCAAACATCAACAGAACACAGGGCTGTAGAGAGGTAAAACAACCTTACCTGGTGTTGGAAAAGACACAGTGTAGTTCAGGTAAAACACTCAGCTACACAGACTCCAGGTGCACTGACCTCTGCTCCTGGAGGCTTTGGCATGTGCTGTGTACGACAGCAGAATATTTCCCACAATATTAGCTGTGCAGAGACAGTGCTGAGCTGACAGAGAGGTCAGTCAGATCCCAAAGCCAGAAATCTTAACTGGAGAGGCAACCAAGAAACATCAGCACCTGAGCTGGGAGGTGTCTCACCTACACATGTCTGTGCAGCCGCTGAATATTAATTTTTAAAGGATGAAAATGACAGCCCCTGGGAAAACAAAACAGTAACTTAAAGAACTAAGAACTACAAGAAGGTTGTGAGTGATCTGAAAGGTCAAAAGAATAAAAAATTTATATCTTTGGTGAGCCATATGTTTCTGAACTGTTGGGGAAATTCTGCACCTTAAACTTGTAACTAGTATACTTTTCTTTGATAAACTGGTCTTTCATTTTTGAATAATGAAGAACTTAGTGCACTCACCTTTTGATTTTTGTGTGTGTCAATGTTGTTTCAAAAATGAAAATTTCATTAACACCTATTTTCTTCCTTTGGAGAGCAGAATATAACCAAAGATTTAAATAAGGTTTAGTTTACTGAGAAGTTTGCAAAGTTTACAAACTTGATATGCTAAAAATGCAAAAGAACAAAACTAAACTTCACAATTACAAAATGCTAACAAAACCCTAACAAAACCAGTAGTGAAGTTCAATTTGCTCCATGCCATGGCTTAAATTTTCCATTCTCCTGAAGTGCTGATTTTTTGGGACTTTTTTAGATTAACACAGATCTCAAAAGTAGTTTTACTTCTAACAAATCACTTGATTTCTACTGAAGTATTTTTCCTTCTTTTCTGTTTTAATCCTAATCTAAAACACTTATTTCAAACACATGACTGTCTTTAGTTATCTTTATGCATCTTCACTCAAATGACTAATTTTCTATTACAAAATAAAATGGATTTCTGAGCAGGTTCTTCACTCCTAATGATGAAAAAAGGATCAGGTACTGATTTTGATACCATTAGATGGCCCACCTATTTATTTAATTTTGTATTATGTTATATTGTATTTTTATATGCAAATTTCCACAGTTTATGATCATTTGGATCATATGCTCTATTTGATCATCGCTTTCTGTTTTCCACATTTAAATGCTACTTCACCTTTTTGAATGACATCTTCCAGATTCTAACATTATGCTTCACTTTGCTGTTTAGTTATGCTGGCTTCCCTCTACTCATTCTCAAGTCTTTCCCAATGGCTGTTCTGTACTGCTACAGTGCTGCCAGTGTGGCATCTTCAGTAACATTAAAAACTAAATATAGGGCCCCAGTTATCTTACCTATCTTTTAATCTTCTGCATTTCCATATCGTTCCTCCTAGTGAAGTTTAACTTACTTGAGGTTATTTCTTTATTTCTTTTGTTTCTCTAGAAATGTTTAATATGAGCCAATTGTGGTGGCATTTCTGGGGTGGTCCTTTGCCTGTGTGGTTTTAATTCCCTATAACAGCAAGAAAGTGGTTGCTCTTTTTTTTTGTTGTTTTTTTTTTGTTTTTTTTTTAACAGATTGGTTTTAAATCTTTAGAATCACAGAATCAGAATATCTTGGCTTTAAGCCAAGTCCTGCAGATGCCTCTGTATCAAGTCCAAGGCTTTGGTGCTCTTCTGGGCCTGTTGTCTGGACACTCTATGACAACACATAAGAATATTTAATCTCCCATTCACATTCCAGTGTGACATTTGACCAGTCTGCATGGGGGTAGTTGTAGTACAGTTGTTTTTTCTGCCCTTGATATCTCTGATTTCTCTCAGCATATCACAATGAACCCATCTCTGTCAAAGAACTGGTAATCAACTCTGCTCTATTTGTTCTTTTGAGGCTTGAGATTTTAATTCTCGCAGATTCTGTGCTAGTTACTGAGGTAGTTAAGCTGTTTCTTTCCTTTGATCTCAAGGCCTTTTAACACACAACAAAATTCTGCTGACAGCAAAATTATTTGTCTTTTCTCTGTATTTGGTGTCACATCACTACAGCGTTCCCCTTGCTCTCTTTCTTTACACAGCTTTCTGACAGGTCTTGTATATTGACATCTTAATTTAAGGTTAAAGGGTCAAATTCCTCATTATTTACTTACATTCCTAGCACTTGTAGAAAAAACATAGTCATGCTGGGAATGATTACTGATTTTGACTTGAAATGACAATATGGTTTGGGCTGGGTATATTATCCTCCTAATTTGACTGGTTGTAGCAGGAGACAGTGAGCTGCTTAGAACTGATACAGAGAGCCAGAACTGAATTATTTTTTTGATTCAACAATAAAAGGTGCAACAACCATTCCTTGAAAGCAACTCAGCTATACTTCCTGGTGTCTTCTGCTCCAAAGATCTAATATTATATGCTAATATCAACAGAACCTATGAATCTATCAAGCATCTAAAACTGTGAAAAAATTAATTCTTAGCATGGTATGTAAAGCAAAGACAAAAATACTTTATCCAACAGGATATATTATTAGTAATATTAGTTTTAGTATTATTAGTATCTGATCTAGGCTACTTCTAACAGGTAATTAAAGTCCAAATCATGATAAGCCAGTGCTCATAATTATTCTGTNATATATATATATATATATATATATATATATATATATATATACATACACACACACACACATATAAATATAGATAAATATAGATGACTATTGAAAAAGGGCGGAAAGGGCTTCTGAAGTGCAGCATAGACTCCTTCAGAAGGTAACTGGGGTGAAACAGAAACCCCTTTACCAGGGGACTCCATCTGTATCCCACCACAAGCCCAGGTCTGCAGCACAGGCTCTGCAATCAGCAGCAGCTGCGTGTGTGCTGTTACTGTGGTATAAAACCCGTCTTTGTTCCTCACATGGCACTTTAAGACTAGCTGACAAATGGGGTCTTAAAGTCCTTTTCCCATACACCATTCCTGTGGCTACAAATGTAAGATATTTGATTCTGGTTAAGGGTTATGGGTGCAGGGGTTGCTGGGGGGCACAGGGGCTCTGCTGCCCCTACCAAAGCCCAAATGACAAAGCTATTCCCATATCTCTAACCCTGGAAATTAATCTCACAGCTTCATACAGTTCTATGCTTCAAAGCTTGCTTGTTTTTTTTTGTTTTTATTGTGCAAGGGACAGTTCCCTGAGTCACACATCCACTGATCCCAGTAACTCACAAATTTCCTTATGCCATACTTGTCCTTCATCCCTTTCAAGCTGTCCTCCCATGGTTTCAGGAGATGTCTCTGTTTGTAATGAAGATATACTCAAGCCTGAAAAGCAGGCATGGCCCCCTGGAAAGACTGCATGAATATTTTTTGATAGCCAGATGTGGGGAACAACCAACTGAAAACCCAAGAGAGCAGAAATTTTGAATATGGAACTATGAAATAAAGTCTAGTGGATGGCAGATCTTCGTTTTTCAGGGCTTAATCTGGTTCAGGTGAAGAGAGTTTAATTAAATCAAAAATCAAATAAACCTAATTGCTCATTCCAAATTCACAAGTTACTTTTTAGAAAGGCTTAAAATATTTTCATTAGAATATATCTTGCAGAAGCTGAAAGAGTTTTGCATTTGGTCGAGCTCTTTCATACCGAACCTAAGCAGTTCTCCAGCATTCCCTTCATGTAGCTGGATCTAAAATTCACCTCTGATGAGTTTCTAGGCAGAAAAATTACTTATGAAGTTTCTGAAGATTGGCAATAGAGACGATCCCAAATTTCTTAAGAGGCAAAGGTGATAAACTAAGAACAGCATGAAAGTGTCGGGGTGTTTTTGTTAAACAGATTTGCTTTTGTGGACAACTCTTTAGATTCATATAATCAGAATACTTTAAGTTGGAAGCAACCCATAAGCATTATGGGGTCCAAGTCTCTGTTCCTTTCAGGACTGCCCAACACTAAACAGGATCACTGAGTATTCTCTAGATTCTCCCTGGACACTGACAGGTTCGGTGCTGCAGCCACTTCTTTCAGGAGCCTGCAACCAACCACCTTCTGGGTGAAGGATCTTCTCCTCATGTCCATACCNGAATCACAGAATCAGAATATCTTGGCTTTAAGCCAAGTCCTGCAGATGCCTCTGTATCAAGTCCAAGGCTTTGGTGCTCTTCTGGGCCTGTTGTCTGGACACTCTATGACAACACATAAGAATATTTAATCTCCCATTCACATTCCAGTGTGACATTTGACCAGTCTGCATGGGGGTAGTTGTAGTACAGTTGTTTTTTCTGCCCTTGATATCTCTGATTTCTCTCAGCATATCACAATGAACCCATCTCTGTCAAAGAACTGGTAATCAACTCTGCTCTATTTGTTCTTTTGAGGCTTGAGATTTTAATTCTCGCAGATTCTGTGCTAGTTACTGAGGTAGTTAAGCTGTTTCTTTCCTTTGATCTCAAGGCCTTTTAACACACAACAAAATTCTGCTGACAGCAAAATTATTTGTCTTTTCTCTGTATTTGGTGTCACATCACTACAGCGTTCCCCTTGCTCTCTTTCTTTACACAGCTTTCTGACAGGTCTTGTATATTGACATCTTAATTTAAGGTTAAAGGGTCAAATTCCTCATTATTTACTTACATTCCTAGCACTTGTAGAAAAAACATAGTCATGCTGGGAATGATTACTGATTTTGACTTGAAATGACAATATGGATTGGGCTGGGTATATTATCCTCCTAATTTGACTGGTTGTAGCAGGAGACAGTGAGCTGCTTAGAACTGATACAGAGAGCCAGAACTGAATTCTTTTTTTGATTCAACAATAAAAGGTGCAACAACCATTCCTTGAAAGCAACTCAGCTATACTTCCTGGTGTCTTCTGCTCCAAAGATCTAATATTATATGCTAATATCAACAGAACCTATGAATCTATAAAGCATCTAAAACTGTAAAAAAATTAATTCTTAGCATGGTATGTAAAGCAAAGACAAAAATACTTTATCCAACAGGATATATTATTAGTAATATTAGTTTTAGTATTATTAGTATCTGATCTAGGCTACTTCTAACAGGTAATTAAAGTCCAAATCATGATAAGCCAGTGCTCATAATTATTCTGTGTCTTTCAGATGTCTGCTTTATCAGCTCACTGTTGATCTTTACAGAAACAGAGTTAAGAAGATAATTATCTTCAGTCCTGAAGTAGGACACGTCTGTGAAGAAAAAGAAAGAAAGAAAAGAAATATTGGCATGGGTTTGGGAAGGGAATTTCATTCTTTTATTTCATCCTGTAAATACTCAGGAAGCTTTTCTGTGTTAAGAAAATCCAACATTTTTTGTAGATTTTTTAATATTGTATTAGGAAGTTGAAAAAGTTATAAAAGCCTAAGTATATATATATATATATATATATATATATATATACACACACACACATATATAAATATAGATAAATATAGATGACTATTGAAAAAGGGCGGAAAGGGCTTCTGAAGTGCAGCATAGACTCCTTCAGAAGGTAACTGGGGTGAAACAGAAACCCCTTTACCAGGGGACTCCATCTGTATCCCACCACAAGCCCAGGTCTGCAGCACAGGCTCTGCAATCAGCAGCAGCTGCGTGTGTGCTGTTACTGTGGTATAAAACCCGTCTTTGTTCCTCACATGGCACTTTAAGACTAGCTGACAAATGGGGTCTTAAAGTCCTTTTCCCATACACCATTCCTGTGGCTACAAATGTAAGATATTTGATTCTGGTTAAGGGTTATGGGTGCAGGGGTTGCTGGGGGGCACAGGGGCTCTGCTGCCCCTACCAAAGCCCAAATGACAAAGCTATTCCCATATCTCTAACCCTGGAAATTAATCTCACAGCTTCATACAGTTCTATGCTTCAAAGCTTGCTTGTTTTTTTTTGTTTTTATTGTGCAAGGGACAGTTCCCTGAGTCACACATCCACTGATCCCAGTAACTCACAAATTTCCTTATGCCATACTTGTCCTTCATCCCTTTCAAGCTGTCCTCCCATGGTTTCAGGAGATGTCTCTGTTTGTAATGAAGATATACTCAAGCCTGAAAAGCAGGCATGGCCCCCTGGAAAGACTGCATGAATATTTTTTGATAGCCAGATGTGGGGAACAACCAACTGAAAACCCAAGAGAGCAGAAATTTTGAATATGGAACTATGAAATAAAGTCTAGTGGATGGCAGATCTTCGTTTTTCAGGGCTTAATCTGGTTCAGGTGAAGAGAGTTTAATTAAATCAAAAATCAAATAAACCTAATTGCTCATTCCAAATTCACAAGTTACTTTTTAGAAAGGCTTAAAATATTTTCATTAGAATATATCTTGCAGAAGCTGAAAGAGTTTTGCATTTGGTTGCGCTCTTTCATACCGAACCTAAGCAGTTCTCCAGCATTCCCTTCATGTAGCTGGATCTAAAATTCACCTCTGATGAGTTTCTAGGCAGAAAAATTACTTATGAAGTTTCTGAAGATTGGCAATAGAGACGATCCCAAATTTCTTAAGAGGCAAAGGTGATAAACTAAGAACAGCATGAAAGTGTCGGGGTGTTTTTGTTAAACAGATTTGCTTTTGTGGACAACTCTTTAGATTCATATAATCAGAATACTTTAAGTTGGAAGCAACCCATAAGCATTATGGGGTCCAAGTCTCTGTTCCTTTCAGGACTGCCCAACACTAAACAGGATCACTGAGTATTCTCTAGATTCTCCCTGGACACTGACAGGTTCGGTGCTGCAGCCACTTCTTTCAGGAGCCTGCAACCAACCACCTTCTGGGTGAAGGATCTTCTCCTCATGTCCATACCGAACTTCCCCTGATGCAGCTTCATTCCATTTCCATGTGTCCTCTTGCTGATGACCGGAAAGAGATCAGCTCCCCTCTGCTGGCCCCCTGCCACTGGGAAGCTGTAACTGCAATGAGGAGCTGCTCAGCATTTAGTTCTACTTTTTCTGTGTGCGACTGTAGCAGCATGGCAGTCCCAAAGCAAGAGTTCAATGTAGTCTTGCACTGACGTTTCAAATTTCACTGCTGCCTGTCATGCTGTTTCAAACTCCATGTGCTACAAGTCAGTGGGTTTGGTTTGATTTTTTGCATTTATTATTGGGGAGATAAAAAACAATGCAAGATAGCAGAGGGTAGGATTATGCCCTTTGTAAGTCTTGCCTTATGTACAATTGCTGAGTCTTGTCTTTCCATCTTGCCCTTGAAACGATCTAATGAAATGCAGCAGAATCTTGTTCCCATAGGAGATTGATTATTGTGCAGTTTCACACTCATTTAGCTCTTCCTTTTCTGTTAGAAGGGTATGAGCTGATTATTTGCACCACTGTCCACCGCCTTCTGCTTTCACCATTAGGGAGCTTCTACAGCTTCTGCAAATTTTTTCATGGAAACAACTTCTTATTTTCTGAAATTCTTTATTATATAATCATTGAGGAGCAAAATGATCTTTCTCCCTTATAATTAAAGTTAAGAAATTAGTAGAAATAAAATACCTAATACACCTAAGGTGAAAAAAAAATAGCATATAACAGTCAAGAAAGGCAGCAGAAAACTGATGAATGACAGTTTGGGAAAGGGAATAGAAAAAAAAAATAAGGAAAAGGGAGAAGAGTAAATGGAAGTGGAAAGGACTTTTAATCTCATAATGAAATTAAAATCAAGTTGCTGTTAATGCCACTTCTTTGTATTCTGCCTCTTGTCATTGAAATATTAATGTGACTTTGACTTGATGAGGAAAACTGGAGAAAGAACATTCACAGCAAATGAAACAGTGAAGTCATATCTGCAAAACAGCAAAACATATCTTTAAAGGGAAAGGAGGCAGGAGATATTGGGGGGGAAGAGAATTTAAGGGTCTTGGGCGCCAGTTCTGAAATCAGTTTTAGAACAAGTCTGAATGACTGAAAAAACTGTACCTAAATTACCTATACTCTTGATTATGCAACAAATACACCCAGGATATGCATCCTGAAGCAGATCAACTCTGTTTAAATCTTTATATCCTACTAATCTGCAATTTAATAGTTTAGGCAGTTACACATAAATTTACTGTGCAATATGAACAGGAAAATGTACTGGTACCTTCTCCATGGAGACTGAATTATGTCTTCCTGACAAATCAAGTAGATATTGTGTTTGTATAATTAGATTATGTAAAACACTATTGCACATACAATTTAGAACTGTTTATTAGCTATCTTGACAGCAGGTATGTATGGATATTGTTCTATATAGAGGGTATTTCACTCCTACTCAAAACTGGAATCTCCCTCAGTGTTTTGTATAATTCCAGAAGTCTTCTTTGAAAGCAGGTATTGATGTTTTTCCATCTCATTAAGGCCCTGCCATCTGCTGTCTTGATGACTTTGCAAGGAAGGCTGAGTGATTTAGGATACTTCTTGACAGCATCAAAGATTTTCTTTTAACTTCCTTGTTCTGTGCTCTGCTCTATTGATGAATCCCTCTTGCTTTGCTTCATCAGTTGTATCTCCCAATCAAAGTCCCCACACGCCACTCATTCATTTTCACGGTATGATATTTCCTTGATTTCAGCACTTGTCTCTCATTCACAATGCCTCATCCCTCGTACATTATCCATGTTTGTTCTACATACCTTATTTTTGATCCTGGCTTCAGAATCACATTTCTTTAATCTTTACAAGAATTGATGTTATTTGTTACATTTTTGATATCTCAGATCACTTATAAATGACTGCCAATAGTTACAACATATTCACACAAACATTCTGACAAGTTTTTATTGTAGTTTATAATTTGTGCAGATGCAATATTGAATATGCTGTAATTTCAGCAAGCTGCAAAACAATTGTATAACCGTAGTTGTAAAAATCTGTTTCGCCTTACATTAAAATGGAATAATCATATGGATTAACACTATATATAAGCAAGTGCTGTTTGGTTATTTTCCAGTTCCTGGGTTTGGTTTGTTTTTTTATTTTCTTTAATTTTAAGTGGGAGATGGATGAAGGCTAGGAGGACATACAGAATGACAATAGAGCCATTTCTTTAAATCACAGATGAGCTCTCAATTTTTTTAAAATTTGCATTTCAGTCACATGTGTTTTAATATGTTTAATTATTATTTATACTATTTCTATTGTACACCAAAATATTCTAACATAAATGTGCTTTTCTCTAAGGGAGGAAAAAAAATATGTATGAAGTCTTCAACTAAATGACCCATACAGCTTTTTATATTACCTAAAATTTTTAATATGGTTTAAAACAAAATATTTGAGTTCTTTTACTATCTTAAACATTTCATCCTCCTTTTTCCTACTCCTGATACAGTAAATGAAAACTAGTAGAAGACAATGCATAAGACAACAAAAACAATGATCAAAGAACTAGAAAACATTTTTTCTGAAAGCTAGTAAGAATTAGGTTTGTGTTATTTGAGAATTGGACACACAGGAGAAATATGACAGGTCTTCAGAAGTGTAAAAACTTCCAGTAGGGACAAATGGGAATAAAGTTTTATCTTTGTTCTTCTTAGACAAAAGCAAGAGGTAAGGATTTTAAATCACTTCAAAGGAGATCTACATTGGTGATTACAAAGCAAAACATCTTGCAACCAGAACCATTCAACATCACAGACAGGATCTGGGAAGGGCCCAGAATCTGTATTACATAAATGTTTACATAAGACAAACACATGTCAGAAAAGGTTTGGTTTATGCGATGATCTTCCTCATGGGGCAAAAAAACAAAAAAAAAGGCCATGGCAATATTTGATTCTGTAGATATAGTATGAGTAATTGACATCTCAATCTTCTGCTAAAACAATAGAATGTAATTAATAAAACAACAAATAGATTCAGTTTCAATTGAAAGCAAGCAAAACAAGTGTGTTCAAGCACTGAAGGTAACATGCCTGTCTTACCTGTTGTGCTGCTGTATATAACCTTGAAATTCTGGAAATGAAAATTTCTTCCACAGTGCTAGCAGCAGATAACTGCAAGGATCAAAAGAAGATTTGTGGCAGGATTATCCGTAATACGAAATGTGTAGGTAGTAATATGGTTCTTAGCTCTGGTACCAAAAGTGATCAAAGCAAGCTCTCAGAAAAAGTAACTTCAGTGAAATATGAAACAGTCAATCCAGAAATGACAAATAATGAAGACCTCAAAAATCCCATAAAAATGGTAACGAAAGAGGTACTCAAAGTTGTTCCAAAGGGATCTCTGGTATCGTTATATAATCAGTATACTTGTTCTTGCACTATGTCAGAAAGTGTTTGAAATTAATCAGAATATTGGAATAGATTTGGTTTATCAAGCTAATGAAATGGAAACCTAAAATGTCATTTGCTTTTGTAAATTGAAAACCATATTTATTAAAATGTCAGCATGCCCAAACAGCTATTAGTTTTGCTGTTTCTGAATATTTTTTCCCTCTACTCAGCTAAAAGGTAAGTATTTGTCTTACATAGTGTTATATGGACACTATTTATATCTTTATAACTGTAGAGAAAGAGTTTTCCTGTATCAGACAAGGGTCCACCTAGCCAAGTATCTTGCATTTTGTGATTACTAGGTTTCGATGTTTGGGATTAACATACAAAACATAGTCCAATACAGAGAAATTTTTTCCTTTCAGTATGCTTCCCTAGTTTTCCGAAAATTCCTATCTGAAAGAATTCCAAACCTTTTTTTTACAAGACTTTAATGTTTTTTTCTTTCAAGAATTTGCATAATTACTTTTTGAAACTATCCAAGCTGTGATATCAAGAATATACTGAGACAAAATTTTCCACTGTATAATTGAGTGATGCTGACATTTATTTTAATGGCTACCTGATAACTTTATGCAAACCGTCTCCATTCCCTTGATCTCCGTTGGGAAGACATTGACTAAATAATTTCCTAAACAGGCTCCTCATGGCTCTAATTTCTTTTCTCTAGTCATGTCTTATTTCTAGTCATCTCTTCCCAGACCAGGAATGAGACTTTCTAGACTCGGTTTAATATTCCCTGCTGTAAAAATACAGGATTCCCTATCTTTGATCATCCTCTTTACTCTTCACTTTATTATTTTCAATCTACTTTTTCATTTTCTGAGATGTGAGAATCACAGGTATTCCTGAGGTGGGGGATCACCACAGAATTACATGTTCTCTTTCAAATAACAGCAGACTTCTCCTAGGAAAGCATCTCTGTGCCAGTGTAGAAAGCTTGTTCAAGAACACATTATTAGTTCTTGCTATGCAGACACTGTTAAAGTTAAGGAATAAATCAAAATTTAAAGTCTTCAACCTGTTATAACAGTTATCCATACATTTTTACAAAAGCTATCAGAATATGAAATTCAATTGCATTTCTTGAGGTAACAATGCTTCTTAATTCAAATCACACACAAAATATAAATTATTGATTTTTCTCTCCTACTACTCCCCATTATGTCTCCATCCTTCCAAAATGAGAGAGCATCTACTTCCAGCTATTATCTATATATTACTGTAAATACCAACAGGTTTTCTTGACCTTCTTGCTCAGCATAACTGCAGAAAATCGTCTTTGAATTCACATGTTATTAAACAAAAGAAACTGTATGTGTGCATGGGAAAAGTGGAGTAAAGAGAGAAAAAAAAACCCTTCTCTGTTCTTTTAGGCTTTGGAAAAAGTTGTTTGAGTTTTAGCTGAAAACATCTCTTCTTATCAGTTTGTCCAGACTCATTTCTCAAACCTAAATTTCAGTTTCTGGTTTTCTTTATATAAAATTGTACCAACTTTTTTCTTAGAAGACTGGCTCTCTTCCCCCGAGTTTGCATGTCTGCTCTCTTCTGGTAAAAGATTCTCTAGGAGAGCCCTGTTTATCTGAAATAGTTCTGTATATGTCCTCTCTCTTTTGCCAATTTTGTTAAGTTCATTTCTCTCTTAATGTTTTGTTCTCTGCTTCTGGTAATCTTCACTCCTCATATTTTTAGAAAATTCAGCTATGTCACTGTGAAGTTTCCTCTTCTCAAATGAGGAGAAAAAGCTGAATTTCTTTAATCTTGCTTCATAACTAGTATTAATTTAACTTATTTCACTTGCATCCCTCTAAAGCAATTATAGTCACTCTTTTTCTTCTTAAGTGCAGATGCAAATTAGGATAAAGGCAGTAGGGATTTTTCCTCCCCACTTTTTATTCCTAGCAATTTGTATTAACCATATATCCCTGCTTTTCTCCTTCCATGACTCAGAATGAAACATATACTGTATCTTAAATTAGAAAAATATAATCTCTAACAACCTAAGTACAGTGCTTAAATGTCCTTAATCCCTCCTTTTACATTCCCTATAGCAGTTGCTCCCTCAACAGAGTTTCATCTGACAACTGGGATATCTTGCTCTTAAATATCCTTTCCAAAAGCACTTATGCTTTTATAGTCAAACTTTGGCCAAAGTTTTCAGTGATAACTTGCACAGCATTCAGATTTTATTTAGATTACAGTAATTTCTTCCCTGCTTTCTTACTTTTTTTGCTTTAGTTGTTCGCTCATATGAAAACTAACAGTTTTCCTATAAACTTATTCACCATTAACCTATATCGAGCAGGCACGCACAATAAATGTCTGTAAAATACTGTTTGAGATCCCTCCATGTTCAAACAGGAAAAAATGAGTTGCATTCTTCTGTTAAATAAAGGGTTTCAAATTAATATCTCTTTCATTAAAAAAAAAAAAAAAGAGGCTGGGATAATTTTAAATTATTTTTATGGCAGTTTGAAATAATTTCTTTATCTGGGTAATAGTTTAACATTCATCCATTGTGATTTCTCTGTCCCATAAATTTTAAGTTTAAGAATCCATGGCAAAAAAATCAAAGAAATGTTTACCTGTTTTCCCTCAGGAAATAATTATTAACATAAATGAGATTTGCTTATCTCACAGGAGTAATTTTAATTTTTTTCCTCATTTAAAAAATATTTAGGAATATAAGCTCAAAGTTCTAAATATCAGGTTTTTTCAGTGAAGACAGCTTGAATTCTTTTTTTTTTTAATAAAATCACATTAAGCAGTTAAATATCATCGGGCAAAAGAAAAAAGTCACAATTTAAAAAGACTCTTTAAATTATATGACCAAGGCATTTTATATATATTTGATTAAATGTTATTAGATTATGGAAAATCATGAGTTCAACTTTTCCCTGGCTTGAAAAGAATGAATTTTATTAACTCACTTCCCCCAGACAGGAATAGGTTGAGGTGTATAAACCTAGTGTGTTTTACCTATCTATATTCAGGAAAGGTTTTGCCAAGGAAACAGTTTTAAAGTTAGACTTCCTAATTAAGGCTGAGTCAGGGAGGAATAGCCCCTTGAATCTTGTGCCATTATTGAACAATTGTTTCTCGTGCTCATCCTGTTATGGTCCGGGTCAGTTCAGTTGCTGTTCACACAGCAATAATTTCATTAACACACCTTATTCTTAGTATTATTGCCATACTTTGGTTTTGTTGAAAAATACCTCCAACGGAAACAGCCAGCAGTTGTTATATAAAATAACTTGCAACATGTCTCATTTTCAGCTGCATGTACTTTTTTAAATGTTTAAATCTTCAGACAGTAGTTGCTAGAAAAGGGTTTTTAAAATTTGCAGTAAGTAGACCAGCCCCTATTCCCATTTAACTATTTTTAAATTCAAATAGAAATATTTGAAAATGAAAAAGTTCAAAAAGCTGAAATTTTACCCCAAAACACGTTGCTCAGAGAGATGATTCTTTCAGTAAATTCCTGTATAGGTTAACAGAAATGGATTGCAAAAACCTTGCATGCCAAGCCTATAAAATATTTTGCTTCTTTTTCAATTAAAGTAGTCCTATTTTTGCACAAGTCAACATCTAATGCACAAAGTCCTAGACAAACTGAATAATGATACAACTCTCCCTATAACAACTTGCAAGGGTATAAAGTGTTGGGGACTCTTTTTGGGATATAGACATAAATAAAATCACAGTTGCCTCATTCAACTTCTTTATCTACATAAAATATATCTCATGGGGACAGGCATTATATCTACTCTTAATTCAGTGTAAACCTCCCACACTCATAGAAATTCTCAGTCCAATTAGGTCACCTACACTAGACAAAGCCAGAAATTCATCCTTTCTGGAGTTTATCACTGCAGTCATGTTGGCAAGTCAACAAGAGAAGCTGTCAACTTTTGTAGCAGCAAATATTAATTTAATTTGGGAAAAATACCAAAAAAGAATAATAATTGTAATAGCAATGGCTATGATTATTATAGATAACATTATTGAAGTTGCCATAAAAATAAAGTTAACAAAAGGCCTACCTCATAAGAATAAAAAAGAATCTTAGAATTTCTACCAAAAATCCCAGCACAAACAAGGCAGTCTTCAGGTGATACAAAACTTCTGCTTGTGCAGATCCCTCCATCTATTACACAAGCCCATGTCCACTGGCACCAGTAGCAGAGGACAGACTTGTTTTAAGCTGATGCACTGGAAGAGAGAATCAAGCCTTTGCTACAATCCTCACTGACCTGCCATTAGTAATATTATTCCCAGAATGCCTGATATAATCTTCTTGGCTGAGCAATTTTTTACTGTTTGTCCTTAGCAAGATACTGTTAGATGTCTTTGCTTTTGGTAAAGGCCATTTGAGAACAGGGCCCTGAGCAAACTGATCAAGTGGGTGGCGTGTCTTCCCGTGACAAGTAGAGTGGACCTACATGGATTTTGGGGGTCTCTGCAACCCAAATCATTCTGTGATCCCATGACGACCTTTTAACATCAACAGCCAAAAGCTGTTGGCTCTGACTGCACTGAGTCAAAGCCAGTGCTAAAGGGTTTGGATTGCTTGCTCTGTAATGGGTTTTCAGCAATTTATAAGGCTAGCAAGGATAGTAAATTTACATCAACAAATAAATGCATGCTAAGTACCCAGTTAATTCGCAACTTGAAAAATATCACAAATCACTTCATGCCCATTTTCCTTCCAGCTCTTTCATTCCTCTCCCAAGCAAGACTGATGGTGTTGCATAGCTCTGTTGTGACAGGTGGCCAAAGAGTGTCTCAATCTGCAGCAATCATGGGACACAAGCACCCTGAACCTTGGGCTGAAACTCTCCATGGGAACTATATTCCAAAAAAATGTTTCTGAAATGAAAAAAAAAATTCTTTTTGTATTCACTGATCTGAAGTGTGCAGTATTTCACATTGTAATTCTCTCAACTAAAACACAGTTCTGCAGCAAGTTTAAATGGTACAGTGATAAGGATAATTTCAGGAGTCCTAGTTCTATTTCTGGTGTCTAATTGAGTATATTTTTAACTTTCCATTTCACTTAATAGGAACTAATTACTAAAATCTAATTAGATGCCTACTAACAATTTCTGATTCACTGTTTGTTCCTGAAGTCTTATTTTGTGTCACTAGAATCTTAGTGGGAAAGCAAGTGACCTTGAAACAGATGGGGATATTTGAGCATCCAGGTACTACTCTGTATCAGTAAGGCCTTAAATAAAGTGATATGATCACAGGCACATAAAAAAAACCATAATAAAAATTCTGGCCTGAGAAAAATATGTCTCAAAAAATATGGCTGCTAATGTCTTCTATTTCACTATGGTTCTGACCAAAGATGTACGTGTGGTTTGAGTTACTTCTCTCTCTCTTTTTCATAAAACTCTGACTCTAAGTTACTGTTTCAGAAAAGGCCACTTTCTTCTGTTTTATTAACTGTAACATATCCTCAACACAGTATCATTTCAAAAGGCTTCAAATAGTCAATACATTCACCACATAGTTTGTTGGGATTTCTTCACAAAGACCATTTTTGGAGTGACCCAAAAAAAAAAAAAATAGTTCTAGATGAGAAAACAAACTTCTGATCCCTTTATTATCATCTAACATCTATTTTTAACTTAATATTTTTTATGTTGGTTTGGGGTTTTGTTGGTTTCTTTTGCTCTTCATGGTGTCTTTCATTTCTTCTAATCTGTATATGAATACAGCTAATGTGTAGCTGTGTTTCACCAGCTTCTGCTTCTTCCTCTTGAGGTGCTCAGATGATGTTGCAGCTCACTGCTTTGTGGTTAATGTGATGCCTTCATTATGACTAGCTTTTTACTTTTCATATATCTGTAACTTGCTGTAGTTCTGTGCTTCTTACAAAGTGCTAAAGTCCTCTGTTCCCAGCACCTTTAGCCAAAACAAGGCTCTCTGAATACAGATTCAAGGACATGGTCGTTGCCCTGGAGCCCAAAAATATGTGAACTACTGTGGTATAGAGGGATCGTGCCCAGGGTGGTTAACATCATCACCTGAGGGTGTGATTGGAGAATTAAGGGCCAATATGCTAACGGGACAGAACTTATAAAAGGTGAAGGGCTCATGACCAGTCGTCCATTGTTGGGTGTGTTCCTCGATGGGGGACTTTGCTTGCCCAAATGTACCTTCAAGGCCTTTACAGGCCTTGAATAAATCTGTCTGCTTTTATACTCCTAATTTGTCTCGGCCTCTGTTTCAGGCAGCCTGTCTTTTAGGCATCAAATGGGCACCTGTTCAGGTGTCTGTAACTGTGTGTACTGCTCTGCTGGGAGTTGATGGCCAGCAAAAATTTAGGAAAATCATAATTCGAGGCATTATTTTGTATTTCACATTGTTCCCCCTGCAGTGCAATATCAAGAATCTATCCAATTTTTTATTTCATATATTGTAGTTACTAAAGATTCCATACCTCTAAAGACAATAAAATTCTTAAATAATATTATATTCTGTATGTGCTGTTTGGAAAAAAGAATCTTTCAGGTTATTACTAATAGACATTCTGCTCTGGGAAACAGGTTTAATTTAATGTTGTCAGATGTATTCTAGGAAAAACCTACAAACATTAATTCCAGTACCCAGATTCTCAGGAGCACTGCTGCATTTCTAGGTACATGACTAGACTTTCAATCCCAGCTGTTAGCTTCTGTTGTAACTGAATTTCCCTTTTTAAGTGATTCAGTCTGACTCAGACTGGTGTCCAGCAGCTTGGAAAGGCTGTTAATGTGATGTGACAATCTTGACATTAGCTGCCTTGGTTAAGGCCAAGAAACAAATCACACAGAGCTTAACAGATCGGAGACAGAACCTTGACTTTTACAAAGAAATTAACTGAAAAAAAGTGGAGATTCTGGCTAAATGAAACTGATGCTTCCTGGATGGGCAAATGTATTATGAAGAGTTTTGTTGTTCTTACAGTGTCTGCAGTAAATTGAGCACCGTGCAGTCATGCAGTACATCACTCTCAGTGACTTGGAGGCATCCTTTGCAGGCTACATTTGACAGAAAAGATGATAAATGCCAGGATAAATGGAGCTTTAATGAAGTCTTTGGGCACTAATGACAATGGACTTCTGGAAGAGGTTTAATTCCATTGGCATGTCCAAATTTAATCCTTCCCTTTACTGTGTGTAAAATTTTATTTAGCTACACTCTGCTGACCTGAAGTTTTAAGCCCCATCACGCTTTGGTAGGTGAGCTCAGATCCAAGAGGGAGGCAGACATGGGCATTTGGCATAATGCAATTTGGCAGCCTGCCTGCCACCATCAGCCAGCAGACATGGAATGAAAAGGTGAAGGGAAATCATGTTCTGGTGAATAGCATGTGAGAGATAATCACAGGCCATGGATTGCACAGGATACTCACCCTGAGATCCTCCCAAGGATGGGAAGATCCACCAGGCTTCAAATATCCCTGCCTGTTCCTTGCCACAGACTCACTCTCTCAGCCAGGCAGGCTTTTTTAAATTTTTTTATTTTAATACAGGACCAGAAGAAGAATATTTAGATGGTTAGAAGCTGAAAGTCTTTCCACTTTATTCCGACATGACGTATTGATTTATTGTAGGAGTTCACTTAGGTCATAAAACCTGCAAGAGCTAGAAGTAGTGGATCTGTGTAGTAAACTAGAAATCTAGAAGTGTTCTAGTACTCTAAATGTTCTTTATTCTTACTCTGGTCGACAATAACAACCACTGGAGACCTTAACTTGCTGGTTTCATCATTATCTATGGCACTATTCTAGCAGAGAAAAAGTAGACTGGACTGTAGTACCATGGTTTGTCTCTATTTTCTTTCAATGTCTTGGTGCCCAAATAAGCCTGGATGATAATCCTAGCAGACATGTAAGTGTTAGAAGAGCAGTGAAGAGGTATATTTTACAATAAAATTTTTGTTTACCTCATGGAATTCTGAATATTTATTTCTATTTCTTGAGGCTGGTATTGTCTGCAAGAGTAAGATGCAAGCAAATGAAACTGGAGACCTTGAGCTCTACAGACTGGGGCTCGGGGCAAGCATGTGGGTGTCCATAAAACATCACATAACTTCTGAGGGATTACTGATGCTGGTTGAAAACCAGCAAGTCCAAAGTGTGTGGCTTTGGATGCATGTCCAACTGAGAGTCTCTTCTGCTCTGACAGCATTTCAAGGGAAACAGAGGAGCAACTGCTGCTGTGGTCCAAGCATGCACTGAGGGGTTGACAGATGTGCATGTGCCAAAGGCCCAAGGTCCTTCACAAACCTCAGGGATTCCTAAAGGGTACATAAGAAAACCTCTGGAAGCCAAATCAAACACACTGGGAGCGTGATTCCTCACAAAGGATTTGACCACAAACTCTGTTTGCACTGTGATGACTTCATTTATCTGTGAACAACTACAGTCTTAATTGTTTTGTCATATGCAAAGGTTTGCTGACTTCACTGCTACCAGCAGAAGTGACAGAAGGGCTGGATCTCTCCCTTTCACTGTCTTATCAGCTACAGGCCTTTGTAACAGCAGTATCCTTCAAAACTAGTAAGTCATGTTTTGGCAAAAGCAATTAGGAATTTTATAAGCTATCACATGAGGATTCAACATTCACCTCTAGGTCCCACCATCTAAAGAATGAAATATTGAAAACAACAGTGAACATGACAGCATGGCTTTTCCTTGGCATAAGAAATAACACCCCTGTATTACATGCAGATGTTGAGATTGTTCTTTAATTTATTATTTAAAAACATACATCTACTTTAAGCCCAGGGCAAGGATACTTTGCTCATGCTAAATAAAGTGATCCTTCTTTATAAAAAACTATATTGGGTCTGGCTATTGAAAAGCATGTGTATGTGAAAAATGTTTATACAGGAAAATAAAATAGGACAAAATTGAAGCAATAGATTCTTTTATCTGTGCCCAGGTCAAGGTGTAAACATGAAAGGAAAAGGTATTTAAATTTGATTGAATATATCATTGAAGTGTTCACAATATAAATATACTATTAATGTTAACAATATCTGCACTTTTATTATATTCACATAGATTTATAACAATAAAATGTTAACTATATGTGCAATGTATTGAATTTAACTCCTTAAGGAGTAGAATTTTTCTTTGGAAAATTCTTTCATTAATGAGAATAGCAGGGAGAGAAAAGAGAATATGTTGGGTGATGAGATTTTAAAAGATAAAACTGACAAATTGATTCACTTACTACACCACTAGGAAAGGAAGTACTTTAAAAACTATAATCAACATAGATGCATCCCACAAGATGTTTGGTGGAAAAACACTATGAAAGTAAAAATCAGGTTTGAAAAAAACAAAACCAAAAAAACCTAAAATAAAATTCCAACAGTGAACTGATCCAGGGAAAAAAACCTCTGAGATTTTTGAAAAATCTCAGTTTTGCAACTTGTTTGTTGTCCTGTACAGAAAGAAATTTCAAAAGTAATTTACTTCAAACTGCCCTTTATTACAATTAATTTAAAGGACTACACAAGAAATCTTTTGATAGGTTGTGCTGCTTTTTAGTCAAAGGGACTAAAAAAAAGAATTAGAATAAATGCCACTCCATGTACCTACTAAAGGCTCCCAATGTTACCTTTAAAATGTGTCCAAAATCCACAAATCCAAAGATCAAGCTCAATGTTAAATTTGACATAAAGCTCCAGAAGAGGTTTTACTACATTATATTGTTATTTACAATGATAAACTTTCGTTCGCCTAAACTATGAAGCAGTGACTTTTCAACAATATTATAGGTATTAAGGACTGTGAGACAATTTCAAGAATTTTTAAATATTCATTTCAGGCACAAGTAAATATTATTTATTTATATGTACCATATAGTGTATGTTGGAACCAGTGGAAAGAAAACTAATAAGGACATGGGTTCCTTCTTCTACCAGACTATGTTAGAAAGATGTTAAAGAGCTATTTCAAGACAGCAACCTGAGTTGCTCTGAGTTTGTGTTTTGAAAATGATTGGAAAAAAAAAATGAAAAAGCCTGTAGGTTAGTCCTTAATGTCTATTTTTGTTTCATTGGTTATGGATTTATTTCCTAGATAGTGATTCTGCATGAATTCATTTAAACAGTCTATAAGAATCTGACCATTCGCTAAATATTCCTTTCATATGACAATTACATTCTTCTCTGTATATATATTTATGCTGATGCTCCTGTTCCTGAATTGCTCTGCTCTGGAAAATAGTTGTTGGCACCCTCTTTCCAAACTGTGGAACCAGGTCCCTCTGACCTTGTGATGGAATCAAGTCTACACATGCCATGGCTCTCACCTAAAGGTGCAAATATCTCCAGCTCAAGTGAAGCGTTTTATGTAGTTTCCACCTTTTTTCATAAGGCATTAGCAGTGTGTGCTAGCAGGTATGTGGAATTTGGTACCAGATATTCAAGTCTATGACCATTCCAATCTTCTGTCCTGAAGTAGTTTTCTAAAACAAAAGCATTAATTAAGGGTCCAGAAAGGAAGACAGAAAATTCTATTTAATTTCTTCTTCCCATGACCACAGTGGAATTCAGCACAGTCTGTGATGATTGCTTTGCAAGACATGCACATGAGATACAACCCTGTGCATGCAGTTCCATAGTATTTCACTTTTTCAAGTGAAAGTGAGGAGATTCTTCATCTTTATAGGCTTTTTTTATAGGAAATACAGCCAACTCTTTGAAATTTCCCATGACTACTCCTGTGGACTTGACCCAGGGTGTTTCCTTCAGAGAACAGTGACCTCGCGGTTCTGCTGGTCCCACATGATGTGAGAGCTGTTAGCCATGGCTTGGCACAGAGGGCTTTGCTCAACATGGGACAAGGAAGCCTTGCTGACAGCCTTATGGTAAATTTCTTGCCAGCTCAGAGATCTATGTAACAATGTCATTTTGCTGCTCTCACATTACTCTGTTTTCTTTCTCAGATGTCCACCTGGGCAGCCTAGCTAATGTGTTAGACAGACTGTTTTTCTTTTCTTTACAAAAGACTGCATTTGGCAAGATGTCTTGTGGTTTTTGCAAACATCCTGGAATGAAAGCTGCATTTTTTCTCTGTACATGATACATGCCGTAGAGGCAACTCCTCTCCTTGCTGCATCTCTTTGATTCTGTGGTATTTTCACTTAGATAATCACACAATGAAAGGAGCACTGCTGCATTGTTTTAGAAAGCTGGGTATTCAAGTTCACTTTGTGCATATTCTTAGTGCAGATAAAAATTATTTTGTGAGTTCTCTGCATATACTTGATTATATAATATATAAGCTTAATACTGCTGCAAAAATAGGACACAGAGTTGTTTTTTTTAAATGCACGAAAGCATTTTTTTTTACATTTTATATTACTGTTTTAACACATACATTTTTCTTTCTTTCCCATTTGAAATTTTCCCTGGTGCCTCCAGAATATATGGAATGGAAATAAGCATGGAGGATAATTGTGGAGAACACTTAGTTTTTTCATTACTATTTTTAGGACAAGTCTTTCTTAAAAAAGAGAGTATACTTAATTTCACATCCTTACAAGTGATGCAATATTTTCAAAGAACAGCATTACTAAGAGTAAACCATACACACAGATTTTATTACCAAAGCAGTCTTTCATTTTTTATGTCTCATATACATATACATGGGTATAACTTTGGTAAATTATAATAAAGTGTAAAACATATATATATACACTCTATTGAATATATCTCTGTGGATCTTCAAATTGCTAAAAAATCATATCCATGGTCTGTTGGAGGACATTTAAATGGTCCATTTTGCCAAAAAAACCCACAAATAACATTTCAAACACCGAGAAAATAATGAATTTTAGATAAATTTGAAAGAGAATCAGTGGAGTCACAGCATGTGGTCTCATACTGAGAACAGCATGTCCTCAGGCTTTGGCCTCTTACAGGTGTGTTTGGAAAAGCCCTGTGCAAGAAAGCTGTAAAAATAGCCAAGGATCATCTCCTCCATTCTCAATAGTAGTCCATGCCAATGAACATGAAATTAGGCAAAAATGTCGGACAGCCTTTGCAGATGAACAGAGCTCATAACCAAACTTAGAGACAAGAAGAAACCACACAAAGTGAGGAAGAAAGGATGGGGAACTTTGGAGAAACACAGAAACATTCTCTGAGCATGCAGGGATGAAGTTAGAAAACTCAAAGCCCAAGGGAAATGTTTGTTACCAAGTTTCTTTTGCTGTTTTTTAATTGGGAAAGTAGTGTGTAAATCCAGCATAATACCTTAAAATGAGCAAAACTATAGAAACCATAAAAAGGCTTCAAAACAAAAAAGAATTATTTTTTGAAGATTGCAGAATGGTTTATAAGAACTGCATAGAGCTTCTCTTGGTAAATGTCGTAATAAAGGTTCATTGATTAAAAGAAATTGGTTCTATTGCTCATAATAGCATCTCATTGATTGAAAAGCATTGCCTAGAATGGTTTCCTCCAAAGCAGCATCTGTTATGTATTAACCTTTTAGCTTTCAGAATCATGGGATATGAATTTCTTGCTCAAACTACTGGTCAGATGACCCATCCGTGACATTTAATAAATTGCAACTCTGCACATAGATTCAGGATTTCATAAAAACAGGGGGAAACACATTATAAAGAAGGCAGTTTTCATGATGCATGGTAAAAAACCAAAATCATCTAAACTCAGAGTGTAAATTCTATTTTATTAAAAGCACAGAAGAAATTTCAAGATTATCATCCAGGTTTTAATGATAAACAGCAAAGTAATGATTGAACATTGAATGAAAGAAAATCTGTTATGTTTAGTTTGTTAGAAAAAAATGATACAACGACAAGGCAGCTTTGATTTTCATCTTTAAACTAGTTAAAATGAATGTAGTTACCTATCACACATTAGTCATAATGTGTGTACATGATTATAGGAATACATTCATGATTACCTCTACTTTCTTTTGTTATTATTTAAAAAAATCTTCTAAAAGTGTTGCAGTTTATTATTATTATCAGAGTTCATGAGAGAAAATTTATCTCATAAAACCATAATAAGAATAGATTTATTAAAGAGATTTGATCGTTTTCAGTTAATCTCTAAAATATGTTTTACACATTTGTTTTTCACTCTGCACAGTAGCTACATTCACATCATAGATTGGGATCTAAACTATCTGTACTGGAAATGAAATACTGTGTGAAGAGGAAGATTTTATTTTTTCAAGGCTATTTATTTTCTTATCTAATGAGACACAGTTTAAAACAATTCACTGACTGACCTGTTGTACAGTTGTGGCATAAACAAGAATTTAACCCTTAAAAATATTTGTATTTGTGACTTTACAGTACAATATCTGACACAAAACTATGAATCAAACTATTTGATAAAATAGTTTATTAAAAATTAAGCCTTAAAAGGTTCCAGGTGTTCCAGTTCAGAAGTTAAATGTAGTCTTACTTTAAGAATGGTAAACAGTATACAGACGGGTTCTACGCAGTTCACAGATCAGTAGTGTCTAAGTCACATTAGAAGGAAAACCACAATTGTGCTGTTAATGTGCTTTGGTGGCAATTTCATGGCTACTACTAATGTGGACTATAAGCAAAACAGGAAAAGCTAAGAAGAAGAAAAAGGTTTCCTGAACCAAATAGTACATAGAAAAATAGAGACTATGAGAAATTAAAAGGATACTGAATAAGGAAGTGGGAGCCATAAAAGTAGTGCAGGACTAATATGTCCTCAAGGAGGGTCAGTCAGTGCAACTTCTTGTCAATCAGATTATCTGTGTGCAGCACAGCGCAGAAACAGATAATACCCAGCAGTGTATCCAAGGCTCTAGATGGGAGCACCAGGGTGCCGAGCTCTTATAAATTCCTAAAGTATAAGGTCCAGATAGGCAGTAGTATTTATATTCTTAAAATGAGATGTAGGCTGTAAAATCTAATAGTTTCCACCTGACCCCAGTGCTCAAATATAAGTTAATGATAGTCATCCAAATTCATCAGTGCCCACTTTACACATGAAAATGTTATGAGTGCTCAGGGTTGTTCTCTGTACCTAAAAATGTCTCTTGAAAACTCTGAAAAATGTGATCATTGCATTAGGTAAGTAAGCATACAGAAATTAGATATTTCTTTTACAAAGTCCTCTAAGGATTCTGTCCCGGAGTTGAGCTCAGAGTCACCTGTCACAAATCTGAAGATTCAAGTTCCCCAACAAAAGCAATTGCAGTGGCTATATCTTTTAATAGACAGTGAAGAAGGAACAGTCTTGGAGAAAATGCTGTTGCTTCCTGTATTTTATAAATGTGCAGTGAGAAGCCACGGATTCTATATCTTCCTCTTCTTTTTGAGGTTCAGGTCAACATACCTCAGCTGTGAGAAGAATATTACTAAAGCTACCAGCCTGTTGCATAGTCTGGATATAGGTCTGCCATGCATATGTCTGTTTTTCCTGTCACACCAGACTTTGTTTCACTATGCAGCATATATTTTAAGATATCTTAGGCCATTAATAGCACCAGACGTGTTTGCTTCTCTATGTGCTACTTTGTGGGTGGTTAGCTTGCTTCAAGAATAATCATATTTCATGACAGTTTCACTTAAAATGAGGAGTCAATTTTCAGAAGACAAAATAGATTTGAAACTTTGTCCTTTCCTTTATAACCTGTTGACTACAGGTTATAGAGTTATTTTCACAGAGGTGCTTTCACTAATGCTTTGTCCTGGAGGTTGTGAGTAGGTGAGGATGGCAAATAAGGGAGGGAGGGAGAGGTGATTTTTTCTGGCTAACATAATGGCCCAAATTCTTTATTTAAACACTGATGAGAGGAGTTACTAAAGTCTGAAAGAAATAATCTAGTTCACCCAAATTGCATGGCTTTAGTCACTACACGGGAAAATCACATCCTTCTACAGAGCAGATCGTAGGTGTTACTTCCCTTACCACCATTGCATTCTTTCAGGAATAAAAAAATGTATACATGCCAGAATATGAAATCTAGAAAAGCATTTCTGTTACCTCTAGTACCATAACCACTAATACAAACTAGAGCTTTTTCATATTCTATTATATATGAATAAATATATTTATGGATATAAGCTGTAGTCGTAATCCTGCCTGTCCAGTTACTCCCTTTCAAGGCAAGAGATGACAGGCACATTCATTGTGGCTTAGTGGTGAATATTTATTTGGGGCACCAGTTAGTATTAAACTGACTATAAACCAAATCTCTGAGCCTGGATGATCAGGTCAATGCTGGTTATAAAGGGCTGCCAAAGAAGACTCCAATTTCTGAACGGCAAACACAGAGAAGTAAAAGAAAAATTAAATAATTCCAAGCCAGAGGGCAGCCATAGAGAAAAGCAATCCTGGACTGGATATGTTTGCATCATATGTTTCAGAAAGTTCAGAAAATCAATGAAGGTGCAGAGATTCCCATGGGGCCATAAAAGGAATTATGCCAAATTTGCAGACTCTTTAGGAGGTCACTTCTGTACATTGTGGTTTGTGACCAGAAATGTTTGTGATTTGTTACCTTACACTCCAAGCTAGGAAACAATATTTAAGTCAAGTATTTAGACAGCAAAATTTTCTTAGGGTAAACTTCAGATTTTGAGTCACAAGTGTCTTACTGTGAAATGCAAGAACTATGTGAACAAAATAGGTTGTTCAATGCAAACATTTACTACATGTGTATCTGGTGGAAAAATAGGAACTTTGAAAACTTATTTTCTTCCTGTCAGTGGAATAAAAATATCACTTGCTGAATCTAAAAGTTGAGCATTTCTTTAGCTGCAGGTCATAATTAAAAACAAGACAAAAATGTAAACTCAACCATTGGATTATATACAATATCCTAAAGTAAGTTTTTCACATACTTAAATTATTTATTTGTTATATAATTTCACCTTGTTTCCAGACTGAATGTGTGATGTATCAGCTTTTCACTTCTGGATCCTCTAGTACTTTCTTTTCTGCTAGATTAAAAATTAATCTACTATCTAAAATACTTTTCCTGTAGAATAGGATCAAGACAGCTCTTAATCTCTTAGATAAATTAAACAGATGCAGAGTTTCTGTATTTTATAGCAGTCTTTCCAGACCTTGAGCACTCTTGTAGGTCATTTCCTTACTGCATTCCAATTTGTTAACATAATCTTTGAAGTGTGGATCCCAGAACAGAGTACTGTATTACACTGACAAACTCATGACTACACCATAATGGGCTATTGAGAGGCATTGAGGCAATATCATTATAGGTATGAGATACACATTTTAAAATATATATAGAAGTAAAAAAAAGGTGAAATTCATGCTGAGAACTAGATCAAAGGCTAAATTGTTTTGGGGGTGTAATAAAGACTTGGGTCTGCTGATGTTGCTTTAAAATATAAACTATAAATAACATCTAGATTTTAAAAAACCCCAAAAAACAAAAAAAAAGGAACAACTTTAGAATCATTAACAACTGACATATTTTAGTGACTTTTAATGTTCTACTGACAGAGTTTACCAAAGAAAGACATTTTTTTGACAGAGGACAGTAAATAGTCTGGTCCTTGTTTCTCAGGATAGGGTGATAACAATAAATTATAGAAACAGACTTTCTAGAGACATTCATATCTGGGAGAAAATATAACCAGAAATATTTTTGTTTTCATGTCTGTCTATGTCACTGGCAAAAAGGGTCAGTCACAAAGCAAGTATTTGTAAATCAAAAGGAATTTTTTTTTCTTTGTAACTTTTAATAAAAACTTACAGACATTTTTATCTCACATGAAGTAATAAATCCATTAGTCTGCCTGAATAATCCTAAATATATAACTGTTGTTGTTGTTTTGTTTGGGGTTTCTGTGATTTTTTCCCCAACGGTACAAGGTATTTTTAACATATATAGATTTTCTTAAATTGATAACTATTTTTATACTACTTGAAAGTTTCATCCATGGATTCAGGTAATTAATCTTCTGCTCATTCTCTATCATACTTAATATTTTTATTCTGTTTTTTCAGTTTAGGGAGAAAAAAGCTTTTATAAAGTAGAGAACGAGACACAGTGGGCATAATTTCACATATCTCTGACATTGTCTAGGACACACTTTATGCAGATAATTATTTATGTACTTTTGTAATAAATACCACTGACTAAAACTCAAAAGTTGCCTTTGTACTCTTTTGAGTGCTAAAACTTAGAGTGTCCTACAAGCTCATAAGGGGGCTTTACTATTCTATCTCATAACTATTAATATTACATTAATAATTAATGCAGAAATCTGGCTCCAGAAATATGAAGAAAATAAAACCTTTGATTGTTATGCTAAAATAATCTAGTTGCATTAAGACAGTGTGCCCTCTTCTCTTTAAATGTTTGTGAGGAGTGGGGAGTGGCAAGAGGTACTACTGGCACATTTTAGCTCTTCTTGTCTGTCAGGAACACAATTCTTTTCTCTCAATACCTTAACCTTATGAAAATGGTAATATTTAAAATTCTTTGGAATCATTACCTTAATTTACTTCTCTGTAAGTAATTCCATCCTGACATCCAGAACATGAGTGGAACCGGCTTTTCTGGTGGTCAGATATCAAGACATAATGGTCTAGAAATCTAGACAAAATTTAACAAAACAGTAATACATCATGCAGAGAATATCATGTTGAAACTATCGTACATGTTCCTTCATCTTTATTACATTTCCTTTTTATAACATGCACAGCTGTTCCCAAGGAAGTCAGTGAGAACGTTTTCAATGAATGAATGCATGACGGAACGAATAAATGAATGAATAAATTTCCACTGTAAAATACCAAATTCAGGGTTTGGTTCTACTGTTAATTGTAAAACTCTCATTAAGTTCAAAATTTCTCCCACTTTGCTGTGCTGGGAAATGTTAAGCTGGTCCTAGATTTTACAGATGTTAAGCTGGTCCTAGATTTTTTGTACATATGATACAAAAATATGATGTTAACCTTTTAAATATGACACTATCAGTTACTTAACTTTGGTTCATATTTCCCTGTATTGTGATACCATATATTAATTCAAACAGGCTGAGATAAGTTGAATTAAGATGACAAGGAAAAGAGGACTTTGGGACCTCCAGAACTGTCAAATAGTAAAAAAATTGCTTTCCTCTGATTTCATTTTAAGGAACTAACATTATTATTTGGCCCTGAAGTATTGTGGCTATAAACTGATAAAATTATCCAGAAATGCCTTAGAGACATCTGAATATTCCCAGTTTGAACAGCAATATGCTGAGGAATAAATTTACATTTTTAGTAGCTTAGCTCTACTTTATGTATCCCCTAAAGGGCAATGTTGTTCAATATACTTTGTTGAAGCAAAATATGGCTGTTTAGTATGTTTATTTAACTAGCTAATGCTCGTTTGCTTATCTGACACTTAAAGACACTAATGCTGCATTGAGCCTTGTGTCACTTGTATATTATTACCTACAGGGAAAGGAAGGAAATTCTACAGCTTGTTTGAAACCTTCTCGAGGAATAGTAAAATATCTGATCTTGTGCTTTCACCTGCCATCAAAACCTCCTTTACATGCAGTGGCACAGCACGTGTCTTGCCCAAAAAGTGTTCACAGAGTGATCACAAAGACTGGTCACAGAGTAATCATATGAAATACGATGTAAATCCGAAATTGCAGCACATGGGTGAGTGTCTTGGGGCCTTTACATTGCACACACTTTCCCAAACAGGCAGTCAGAGTCAGCACAGCCAGCCTGGCCTTTCTCTGCAGAATGCCACTGGGTGTGCTCAGATTAATTCCCTGCTCCTCTTCCTTCTGAGGATGAACAGTAGCCAAAATGAATGGTAAAGACAAACTCTTCTAGGAAATTAATAATATTGATAAGTGGTGTCCAGAGGACTCAAGGAAGGCTAGGCTATGCTCACCCTTAAAAAGCAAGAAAAGATAGTCCCTATCCAAAAGAATTCCTAATCACATCGTAAATACATGCAGCTCATGAGCAAAGAGACAGTTAACTCTGGGAAAAAGACATTGATGACTACCTTAGTAAAATGAGAACATTTTTGGGGTAGGAAAACCGTACTTCTGGATGCAATTTACCTTTACAATTCATGTCCTACAGAAACCTCCATAACACAGAAAAGAAAAATTTCCTTAAGTTTATAAAATCTTTATTACCTTATAGTATAATATTTCTATTTATAGAGTTTTGTGGAGACTTGCTCATGTTTACCAGGAGAATGAATATACTTGAGAATTCATCTACAGTAGCCTTTAAGTTACAATGAAGGCATGTAGTTTGTTTTAATATGCTTTGTGCTACATGTGGCATGCTTTTAAAATTGTATTCTTAATGTCTTCTGCCACAATGAAAAATCTTAGCTGAAGCAGAAGTACTGTCTTTAGTTTCCAGCATTTCACACTTACTGTATGAAATTATGCTGAAGTCCTACAAAATACTAAAAATGGCAATTATCAGTCCAATCATGCCTGAAACATTCTCAAAATATTTGATTACACAGAAAGGAAGTATATTTCTCATAGACATCTCTGCTGGTTTTGTCTGGGATGGAGTTAATTTTCCTCACAGTAGATGCCATGGTGCTGTGCTTTGGATTTGAGCTAGATACAGTATTGACGATGTAGAGATGTTTTTGTTATTGCTGAGCAGAGCTTATCCAGAGCCAAGGCCTTTCCTGCCCCTCATCCCACCCCACCAGTGAGGAGGCTGGGAGGTGACACAGCTGGTACAGCTGACCCCACATGACCAAAGATGGATGTCCCACACCATATGGTGTCATGGTCTCTGTAATAAAGCTGGGGGGAGAAGAAGGAAAAGGGGAACATTTGGACTGATGGCATTTGTCTTCCCAAGTCACAATTGCATATGATGGGGCCCAGCTCTCCTGGAGATGGCTGAACACCTGCCTGCCAGTGGAAAGTGGTGAATGAATTCCTTATTTTGTTTTACTTGTGTGCAGCTTTTGCCTCCCATGCTAAACTGCCATTATCTCAACCTACGAGTTTTCTGACTTTTATTCTTCCAATTATCTCCCCCATCCCTCGGGGGAGAGGGGTGAGTGAGAGACTGTGTGAGGCTTAGCTGCCAACTGGGCTTAAATCACAACAGCATCTGTGAATGCTTAAAAACTTATCCCAACATAGTTAACCTACTCTCAAGCTTTATCTTTTATACTGTTTTTGTGAAGAAAGAATGCTTCCCATAATTTGTATTCCTTCAGAATACCCATTTTGGCACAGCGAAAGACAAGCCATCAAGAACAGTTATTATGAAGTACCTGTTCCACTCACATAACATTTTCTTGGTTGCAACCTATTTATTACCGAGACCTACTGTCCCCTGGAACTCCCAGAGAAACACAATGCACTTCACTGCAGTGATCATGTAGGAGATTTTGAAGTGCATTGTTCTAGACAGCTCTAATCTTCCAAGTCCTTCATGTCCACTTAGCAGACATATCCTCCAGGATTCCTCTTTATGTTTCACAGGTGTTGGGTGAAATGAAGCAGACGATACACGGAGAATATAATGATGTGTCTTGTCATGTGGCAACACCACTTCCACATCCAAACACCACTTCCACTCTTCCAAACTACACATCACTGACACTTTAAGGTCCTTAGGGTGAAGTTAAATGCCTCCTTTCTCACTGGCCATCAGCACAGTGAAAGGCTCCAAAATGCATGGAAGCAGCAAGAAAACTGGACCTTCAAAAATATTGATGGTTTTAAACACTACTTGCACCCCTGTCCACAAGGCAAAAGTATTTCCTTTCTGATTCCAAGCAGCAGACAGAAGGGTGAGAGTAATCTGATCATATTTGTAATGTAAAGATCAGTGTTGGAACTGATTTCGCTAGGGCTCTTCCTTATCCCATGACCTTCCCTATGACAACCTGGGTCATGGTTAATGTGCAGGGCATGGGAAGAGGATCAGACTGGCAGGGCACTTGTTCCTTTATGTGTGAGGGTATGTGCTCAATGTACTTGCTGTGGCCTTATAACACTTCATGTAGGGCACAATCTCCTTTATAGTTTGAGTGTTTTACATGGCACCATCTATACTGCCAAGCTAATGGATACTTGGAAAGGACTACTGGAGTTTGTGATTTTTTACTCTCAGTTGAAACCTCCCTGGCCTGATAGTTATTTATTTGTGATAGGCTGTACATGATATATTACAGGAAAGGTTCTAATGATAGCTGAATTTGAAAAAAAAACCCTGAGGCATGTGGATGTACCAATTACAAAAGAATCCACCTTAAGACTGCATTACAGCAGTAGTAAGAGCATTCAGTTCAATAACGTTAAATCAATGCAATTAGAGAGAACAAACTGGATCAATGTGACATCTTGGAGAAGACATGGCCTTATTGTTCATTGCTAGGAAAAAAATCCTTTTGAAAGAACTATTCATTTAACTAGTCAGAAAAGGAAAAATATATAATTGCATAAAAAACTCATCTTTTGTTCTTTACCTAAAAGATTATTAATAATTGGTGTGGCAATGATGTAAACACTCTTAGAGCTTGCCATATGTTAGTGCCAGCAATGCTACTTTTATTCACATTGAATTGGCATCAGAATAAATACAGGAGAAAATATATGATATTTTGGCAACTAATAATTGTGTATTGTTTCATCACACTCCTCCTCCTTTCCTATAAAAGTATTTTTAAGCATCTCCTTTCAAATGCAGATTCTGACTACTTCTCACTAATATATGCAGTCTTTTTCATGAATCATTTGTGAAATATAATGTCCAAATTTTTTGTGCTTGGACTGACATATTTTTTAAAAAACCTCCAGTATTTGTTGCAGAAATGGCATTGCCTAGGCAGTTTTAACCTCTGAAGACTTCATTTAGCAACTGGTTGTTCTTGCCTGCACAACATGAAATTTCTGCCCAAAGGAATCACTCTCTTTGGAAATAAGCCTGGATTCAGATTCCTTATCTTTAGACACTTAAGTGTACGTAAAATCATCTGTTTTCCAACAGGCTCTTGTGAAGAAGGCAAACTATTAGAGAAAATATATCTCCTGGACAGTGTGTATGCATGGGTTCTCATCCTGCATCTCTACAGACAGCTAAACTGGATTGCCACCAATGCTTTTTATAAACAATAGAGTATCTCCTGACGACCTTTTTTCATAGAAACCTGAAAATACGGTGGTATACTTTGCCTTTTTTATTCCTTTTTTGATCGAATTTCAGCTAAAAGCAATTCCAAGTTTAATTTGATCGATTATTTCGTTTCATGAGTCCATTCTGAGACATGCAGGATCACTGTACCTAAGCTAAACCTGTAATTTCTGTTTTACGGGCAACCTGAACCCTTGTGGGTACAAATCCTATTTTCACTCAAATGATTAAAAAGAGGGTTGTCTCATGAGATATGATGTGATAATATGATCACTACCATCAGGACAGAAGGAGGAGATAGAAACAACTAGACTCACACTGTATATTCCCCTGCCTGCACAAAGAAAATACTTTTACTTAGGCATTCCCTGAGCATGCATTTGTGCCTATACACAGAAAGGAACCACAGATGAACTTGTAATAGAGAAGAGCAATAGAAAGAAATTAATTGCTGCTTTTTGTTGCCAACAAGTCGACCATAGAGGTGAAGCTACTATTTTTGGACAAAAGAGGACTAAGGGAGCAAAAAGAAGAGAGATCATGAACAAAAATTGTGTCAAGAGAAATTCCAATAAGATATATTAAAAAAGTCACATAATGCAGATGGTGAAACACTGAAACAGGTTGATCTCTTCAACCTAGAATACTCATAACTCTGTTGGACACATCCCTGAGCCATTTAATCTAGTCTGAACCTAGCCCTGCTTTGGACTGGGGACTCCAGAGTTTCTGTTCAGCCTGTCCAATAATGTCATAGACATTTATCCACCCCTGAAAGATGGCATAGATATAATCTACTTATAGGAGAAGATGACAACATCTACAACAGCATCTGTATGACTCTGCTTCCCACTGCTTCTAAACACTATGACACACAGAACACACCACAGGCCAGTTTGCCACAGGATTCAAAGGCTTATAATCCTTTATTATCACTGTTTGATATATCTGGCATCCCTTGTGAAAGGATAGAAAAATGTCTGTGCATTGTGCATATTTTCTATCAAAATTTGTGTGCATGCAGACCTTGGTACATCTTTTAGAGAGAAGGAATTGTGAAGAATGTCATTCAGCATTTCTCTAGATTTAAATTGCAAGGTGCCATAACCCTGTTGTTTAGGCATGTTATGTTCTTGAATGAGCTTGCAGCACATTTGAGCATGATTAAAAAGGTAGTTTATGACATTCAGCACAGAATAAAACAGATTATGAATTCTGTCCAGAAACAGTTGCTATACTGGCTTTCTCCCAATACTATTTAAAACCCATTATTTAGCTGTTGGCTCCAAATTCTCTGTTTTGTTGTTTGGTGGGGTTTTTTTTCCAGCACTCTTTTGAGAATAATTTAAAAGAACTTTTGCTGCAGTGGCTGGTGGCTGTTTTAGAAATGCTTCATAAAGACTGTTACATCTGCTGATGAATGTGTGGTAATACCATGCAGTACTGTTGAGGGGGATATACTGAGAGTGTAAAGACAAAGCCTTCTGAATTTTTCACTTAAAATTAAATCATATCTTTTCTTTAAGGATGGTGATATCCTTCCTACAAAATTCCCAGCAATCTTCAATCTGTGGTTTCATTTGCAACTGCATAAAGTTTTAATGAAACATGGAATTCTTACTAATCCAATAAAAGCTTTTAAATTCTAGTAAGATTAAATAATCTGATTTTACTCTAAAAATCATGCAACATAAATAAGTATAGCCTGAAGTAATATACTGAACAAAGTAGACTAGTTATATAGCCCTGATTTATAGCAGCTGATATTCTGGAAGTGTCCTTACGCGCCTCTTCCTTTTATTTTGTTGACCCCTCAAGATACACTTGTAAAAAGAAAAGCACACTACATGTTCTTTGTTTAGTCTCATAAGAAGGCTAAGAATTCCTAACTGACCTGAGCAAAACCTGTGCAGGTATAAATCTTTGATTTTCACTTACTCTTTGGCTAGGGCACATGAAATTAACAAATATTTTCCAACTTGGTGGATTTCAGAACACTATTTAATTTGTTTGATCAAATTAAGTTAAATGAAAGCACAAATACCTGTAACCAACAAAATCTCAGATGCAGTTTTAAAATTAAAGTGATGAATGTTTATTTAAATCTTATGCTGAAGATATGGACATAATGTACAAATATATGACATTTAGTAGAGCTGGAAGGGTTTAATAACATCTGTTTTGGGAAACATATAAGTCTAAACATGTACATCACTACACAACAGTAGAAAGTTGTTAGATATAATTGAGAGTACCATGACAAATTACCTGCACTAAATTTCTGACTACTGTTTGCCTTACTCTCTATTTTTAACTTAATTTCCACTATTTAAAAAAAAGAAATTAAATTCACATTCACTCAAATGCAAGCTTAATAATTGAACTTAAACTTTCCAAATTAACAGCTTCCCTTAAATATGACATAATGACTTATCCCTGTTATGACAAAACAATATAATCCCCCAAACACACCAATGTCAAAAGCAGAAAATCTGAAAGCGTGGAAATGTCAAAAGCGTAGAAAATCTGATTAAAAGAATTCAAGTATTTTTAAGAATTCCTCCTTATTCTAGAATTTGAGTTAAATCTTAAAAAAAAATTGCCTCAGTTTTCCAGTCTAAAAAATCAGTTATAGAGTTTGCAAGCAGAAACAGTTCTGTGTCTATTAATACATTGACTAAAATGAAATATCCCTCGAAAGTCATTTGAGCTGTACATCAGTCAGGAAAGTTTGTAAATGAACCAGCACAAAGTACTTGAGGATGAATGTGAATATTTTTCAGATTTTAATGTTCATCCCTCTGGCCATGGTTGACCTGGAAAAAGGTCTTAAAGAGAGGTCTTAAATGTTTTACAAACTATCTTCATATCTCTCGTTTTGTATCTATAAAAAATAAGTTTCTTGGCTGGACAAGAGGACAGTTTGCCGTTCTCCCTTGATAATGAGTGATTTGAGGAAGTTGTCAGGACTGAAGTATTTTATTTTAACTACCCTTCTACTCTTCATTTTAACCTTCTTTTCCCAGCCTCTGGACATGAACTAAATTCCTTTGCTGAAAATGGTGCATGTAGGAATGTAAGGACATAGAAACAACAAGCATATTTGTTTAAAGCAATAAATATATTTGGCAAGGATACATGATAAACCCCTGTGGTCTTGATTTTGCAAAGAGTGTGAAGTCTGGACACTTTCTTTCATTCTTGTTGCTAGCTCCTGCCACACAATAGCCACACTACACTCATAGATATCAATCAGCTCCACCATTCCAGTCAACTCCATTCCCACCTTCAAAACATGAGGAAAACTAACATAAACCTGAAGGAAAATGATCAAAATATGATATTCTTCTATATTTACCAGGCTGTACACAATTCTTCACAGGTTGTGATAGAGAACAAAGAGAAACGTAGATACTCCATGTTGTCAAAGTCTTGCTGTTTGTTTAAAAGTCATTAATTGTTAAATGCTCGGTGCAGTGGCCATTTTGAAAAACACTCTTCAAGTAAGGTTTAAAAAAATGTATATCATATTCCAATAAGAAAAGGCTAATATTTACCTATCTGGAGTAAAATATTTTCTTTTACAGTCTACTCAAGCCTAACATACAGCAGGCAGTCCGTAACCATAGCAATCAGCTGTATTGATGAAGAACCCAGCTAGGATAAGCAAAAAAAAGGAGTTGCAGAGCAAGGAAAGATCTGATTAGTGCAGTTGTGCATGCTACTGACAACATGAGGATATTGGCTCCTGTTGAGTGGAGCTGCTCAAACAGCGAAATATATTTCAGCAAATGTTAGCGAAAAGTTAGAAATTGCTTGACTTAAACTTTGTTCACTTTTGCTGTAGAGCTTTGGGATTCACTCGAATTTCTTTAAGTTTTTGATTTGCATATCAACCTACAAAACAAGATTGATTATTATAAGTATTTGTACAGAAAATAATATAGGCTAAATGGCGAGTTAATTTATAGATCATGTTATGGAAAAAGGATCTCCAAATGATTTTAAGAGCTAAACATACCAAAGGTAACTAATCACATCTTCAGCAACTGGATCAGGTATGACCTGGCACTTACTTGAAATTGTATCCCCCTCTGAGGCTATGAAACGTTAAGCACAACTGAACAAGGACTTAAAAAGCTGCCAGTAACTATAATTTTGATCAGTTATAATTAAGTTTGCGGGAAAAAGCATCCAACTAGCAGACACATAAAAGTATAATTATAACAGTTTATGGTGTCAGTAGTACAGCCACATTACCAATTGCTTTTATTATGGTCATTTTTGGTGTCTCGATATTAAAAATTAGAAACTGCTGTGTTAATTTCTGAGCTGAAAATTCCCCAGGTGAAGTGTGATCTTCTGGCAACTACATCTTCCAGGGTGGAAGTTCCTTCGTGTTGTTCTAGGACAGAAAAAATCAAGTCCATCTACAATCTCCTTGTTGACAATTTATGACAAGGAAAAATCTATCAAGGAGCATCCATGTTTTATCCCAACAAAGGGAAAAACCCAATCCACATTTGCTTTCAAAACTCTAATTAAAACTAATTATTTTTACCAGCTGTTCTGAAGAATCTCAGTTTTAGGCATTTTGTTAGGTAGATTACATAACATTACATTAGAAATAAATGTGGAAAGACCCCAAAGTAAGCTCTCCATATGAATACATCGTGAAGGCCAGAGAAAGTGACACAAAGCTACCAGGATTCACGGTCACGGACAGTGATTACAGCACACCAGGTTATTATCCAGCAACAATGGCCTAGTGGGAAGGACTGGATGACAGAATATGCAAAACTCAAGAGCATCTGGAAAATGAACAGGACCTACCAGAAACATCTCCGTCTTTCATCAAGATATTTAAAATGCTTCTTATTAGTGACAGATTAGAACATGACTATCTACTTTCAGCAGAGAAAATTTCCTCAGGGGCCCTTAAATGGGCCTGGAAGAGTGGGAAGAAGCTTGGAGAAAACAAGACCCACCTCGACACAAAGCCTGCAACAGGTCCGACATCGCAAACTCCAGATTATAGCACATTCTCACAAATATTAATATACAGTGCATCTACCACACCATATGCATTACAGAGCAGAACCTGAATGCCAAATTTAGGCATCTTTATGTGCAGAAACACTGACGTGTATGTACACCTGCAAGCAGGCACAGTCACACACACATTAAATGCTCATTCTTTCAATAAAGTTTAGAAAGCACAATTTCTATATTGCAGCTGAAAGTTTATGTGATTTCATTAACATCTTAGTATGAATAAGATGGGGAGCAGATGACTGAAAATTCAGAAGTCACACCTTCACATCTTAGCAAAATTTAAATTAAAAATTAACTTTGCAAACATATGATATAGTCCTGAGTGGCATATTCAAAGATAAATNAAAAAAAAAAAAAAAGAAAACAAACAAAAAAAACCAAACAAAAAAACCAACCAACCAAAACCACAAAAAATATTGTCTAATTACATGTTCCTTAGTTAAGCATGGAAGTCGGAAGTCGGAAGGGTATATTCTTTGGCCTGAAAAGGAAGAAAGAAGAGCTAAAGAATTTACTTTTATATATTTCATTCTCCTGGACATGGCTTACAATTGAGGAATTACAGAGAGATGGGATTCCCTAGATTAACTCCTTATTGTCAAATGGTGCCTGAATAGAAAAGATTATTTTCCAACAAACTTCAAAATTTATTTTGCTAGTTCACCAAAGATTTGAACACAACTGATCAAAAATTAATTCACTCCAGACAAGATTGGTTCATGGGATTCTATACTGTTACTTCTGAAAGAAATTCATGTTAATTTTAGCACCTATGACTTACTGTGAGCTTGCACTTTAAAATATCATCTAATAAAAAAGCTCTGCTGGTCTATTTCATTATCTATTGACTCTGTAATAGTAAGGCCACCAATGGTTCAAATTCAGCTAGACTGGGGATTTTTGTTTGGTTTTTTTATGGTTTTTTTTTGTGGGTTGATTATTTGTCTTTTTTTTTTTTTTTTTTTTGGTGGCATATCTATTAGGAAAAAAACTCCCAACAGAATATATTGAAAATAGAAACAAATCCCAATATGGAATCCACAGTATAGAAAAATTAACACAGATAATCTAGAATGAAAACTTGACTTAATAAAACAAATCATAAAAAAGCATGGTGTTACACAACATACAGTCATTAGTTAAAAATCTGGTAGAGATCCCCGATTTATTGATTTCAGTTTCGAATTTTGCACATCAGGTCACACATTTTCCCAAAATGCTTCCTACTTAAGTAAAATACATACTTGAAAAAAATATCCTGTTTCTATTGCTGCTGGCATGGAGCTGACCAAAATTCTCCCAAAGTTTTTCATGTGGTTAACTATGCTCAAATAAAATGCATTAACATTCTTGTGTTCATTTGCCAGCCTTCATTCTGGGTCTCATTTTGTCTATGTACAGTAGATTGAAGATCCCCTATTATGAATTTTCTTCTGCTGCATAGGAAGCATGCCCTTTAACCTTTTATTTGGTAAAATAAACAGCCAGAGATCCTTCCTTCTTTTAGAATAGAGGCACATTATACAGCCCTTTAGTCACAGGTTTTCTCTGAGCCCTCATCAGTTTATTAACATCCTTCTTCAATTACAAATACAGATGTAGGCAAAAGATTTTTTTGTTCTCAAAAATTCCACACCTCTATTTTTCTGCTTAGACTATTGGCTGACTGGAGCTGGATTTAAAAATACCTCTGTTGTCCTCTTCCCTGGCATTGGGCAAATTTCCTGTTTATTACAATTATTTCAGTCAGCTTTGATTGTTAAATCCAAGAAGTGTACGAAGTTCCTCTTAAAGGGCATTGAGTACAAAGCTCATGTTTTACTCACACTTCATTTATGTGCACTTAAGGCCATTTGACACTGAAGTTTCCTGTTGAGTCCAGGGTAGTTCTGGCTTCCAGAGCTATTCCTCCTAAGGAGACAAAATTTTGATCTCTGCCTCACAACCCCTTACTTAGAAAGGAGAAAGATTTCTTCAATCTTAAAGATGGACCCACTCACTTGTCAAGCAAGGACTCACCAGGACTGAAAGTGCATGGAATGTGTGATCTAAGTGTGAACGCACATGTAGATACACGTGCTTAAACATAGAGGTTCATAATGGCATTATCCATATTGTGCCCATTTAGTGTAGAGAAAAAAAAATCAGACTTCAGCCAATTTTCACATGGAGGAATTAAATATATGCTAAAAAGCAGACTCAGTTCTGATGACTGTCAATGAAATTCATAGCTTTAGTCATGAGCTTATAATGTTCCTTGTTATTTTAGTCTTTCAAATATTTTCTGCCCCAAAGAATTGCTTCATTCACAAGTACACCTACTTCATAATTACATGATAGAGTTTTTAGCAATATATGAATATAATTCTGATTTCCAGATACAATGGATAGATTACAGAAGACTTTATCAAAATTCATTCACTATTTGATTTTCCCAGGATGGAAAACAAGAAGAAGAGTCTGGGAACTGGGGTAAAAGAGGTACTTTGCAATTGCTTGCCTATCCTTTGTCAAAATGTCTTCTGCTATTTTCAGCTTTTCAACTTTAATGAAGCAGGCCTTCAGGTATGTTTCTCTTTGATGCATCTTCTCTGCCATTGATGAATCCCTGTCTAATCCATGTTTATCTATTCAATGTACCAGAACACCGGAAACTTTCTTTATCCTACTCAAGGAGTTGAGCTGCTAATCAGAAATGTTGCAGTGCTCAGCATTGCAATGACTATGCTACTTTTCTGAATATCTGCCTGTACAGAGCCAATGTATCACATCTGACTGTCAGGAAAGACAATAAAAACAAAGACAATGCTGTGCTCATGAAATTAAAAGTAATAAATAGCAAGTCTGTCAAACACAGCACGTGTGGCTCTTGTATAGCCTCCAGGGTTTCCTTTGTCTCAGGTATTGCCAACAGCTGCAGGTTTTAAGGTCTGCTTGTCATTTAATCTACAAACATAACCTGTGCTGCTTAAAACCCCTAATCTTGGCCTTCCACACGACAGCGCTTGACTACCTTTGAATCCTTGCACACAGCATATTTTTCCTCATTATATGTATTTTTAAAATGGCTTCAGCTAATGGAGCAGTTTAATTTGCCTCATGCGTTCCCACCTACTCATGCAAATATCTTGGCTCAATCATGCATTTCTCCAGCTAATCACCCAGACATATTCCTGTGGCAAAGCTGTGAGAGCCTGGAAAAATCTTCCTACTGAGTAACTTGTCATTAAGAAGGAAATAACTACAAGCCCCAACTAAATCCCATGAGTAACTTAAAAGCAGGAAACAAATGAGGACAACCAGGAATTAATTATTTAGCAAATAATCTTCAGTCAAGTCAAAAGGTCTCCAAAGCCAGCAGATTTCATGCTTCTCATAATTAATAGGATCGTTTGAATTCGTAAGGGTTAGGGAAGGTTTTGTCTCAGTTGTAACGAGACAATTTGGAAGAAGTAGACTTTACCCACCTTAAAATACTCAAAGAGTATCATTTTAGATGTAATGAACTTTTTATTGGACATTTGATATTACTCTCAGGGCTTGAAAATGTACCAAATCATTCCCATAAACAATATGAATATAAGACAGGAAAAAGATTTTATAGAAATGCTTTGATCTGTCTGGTGTGAATGGTTTTCATAATTATAAAATGCCCATAGCCACCTACTCAATACAAACAGATATCTCTTTTACATCGCTTTTCACATGCACAGACACACATATATTCATTTCTTCTTGCCTCAGTTAAAGGAAATCTATAAGTTATACTGAGTGAAAAGTTAGAACTGGAGCGTTAGAATGCCCCATTAAATATTTGCTTTTCTTGGTTCATGTACATGAAGTGTAAGATCCCTGTGCTGATGCAACCCCATACACATTAAACAGTACATTGTCATTTAAGCTCATGTCCTAATATTTCAACCAACAGCTTTTCTATACTTGTTTTCTCCTCTGCCTTTCTCTACTTCTTTTCAATGAGCTTTCCTGCATCATCATGAGCTGGCTAGAAAGACTTTTATGCAGAAATGTTAGTAAAAATGTGGATTCTGTATTTTGTATGGATGCTGATATGTTGCTGCTCAGTCCACTCAGTAATACTGGAAGTTTCAAAGAATGCAACAACGTAAAGAGAGGAAGCCATAAATCTACAGCAAAATCTGCCTTGTACATAATCTTCCATAATTTCTAACCGCTTCTACTCTATTTTAGTATTCAATATTTATTCCAGAAAATGCTAAATTTAATACTAGTATATTCCAGATATTTCATAAGTCATTGTTTATTTTTAAAGTTTAGAAAAATGTTGTCTTGGATAAAATCTTAGACTTCATACATTTTTATTTCTTGTCTGGACTGCTAGTTACCATCTACTTACCACTATTTCAGGTGGTCCATTAGGCATTCTGTTGATGCCTGGTGATAAATAGCAGTGAAATTTATTAGTCTGTTTTATAAAGGTATATATGATAAAAAAAATAGCTAATGTTTCTTTGTTTGTGTTTTTTTTCCTCTTTATTTATGCTGCATAACAAACTTTCTAATTATCTCTATTATTATTATAGTGAAATAGTAAACACATGCCAATGGCATGATGTCTCATTTATCAGTATTATAAAATATCAACTAACAGCAGTGAGTGATAAAGCAGTGTTCAAAACATTGACAGAGTTTAACGGTCAATTTGATTACAAAAAATGTTAATACTACTGACCTGTGGTGTTAGAAAAAAATTCTGTAAATGCCTTTTAAGAAAAACTCAATATTAAATGCTGCAATTTCCTTTTGGAAGTGCACATTTTTCTATTGTTGTTTTGTGAACTTTGTCCTTCTAACTGTATGTTTTATATAGCTTTTGCCTTGGAACTCCCTTGTTTCAATCCCCTAAAACTGTCAAGTGTGACTCTACCTGCTTTATTGTTCCCATAAATTCATATGAAACTAGTAGCTAAATCCAATTTGTGTCATTCTGTCTCTCTTTGTAGCCTATTCTAAATCTCCCAACATGTTTCACAAAAGTAGAATCCTATTAACGCCAAATAACCACCACTGTATTTTATTCAATGGTTATTACAGTCCTGCTGCTGTCACAGCTCTTAAAGACTCTTGTCTCTCCGTGAATCTATGATGGCCAAAACCTGAAAATCTCATTACTACCTTTCTGTTCTGTTTTTGTTAGGTTTTTTTTTTTCCATGTGATATCCCTTTCTCCTATACTTTTTTAAAATTAACTTAGGTGTTTTATGTTTAGGCTCAATACTTTGTCAAGAAATTTGCCAACCTGTAAAGTGCTAGTAGCTAACACAAAAAACCTGTAAACTTCAGATAAGCATGGCCCAGAAAGCTGATATTCCTGTCTTTGGTATTTAGTTCTTTGTTTTTTAATTTAAGAATTAAATATAGTAATTTATTTTTATTTATTAATTTCTGAGCAAGTGAGGGAATTAAAATATTAGAAATTTTAAAGTGTCAATTTCAAAAGAAGCCCCAATATTGTGGAGAAATAGCTCAAGGAGCAAGGCGGCCATGGAATGACAGAGTCTGTGTCTCTGCAGATTTTGCTCCTGCAGAGCACAGAAAGGGCATTGTGCGAGCAGAAGGCGGAATTTTGAAGATAACTGCAAGGACGATGTCCTTGATGGTCTGGAAAGTACCAAGGCCTGTGAAAGGAGGATTGTAGTTAAGGAAGATGTCCTTGGTGGCTTGGAAAGTACCAAGGCCTATGAAAGAGGGATTGTAGTCAAGAGAATAGAAAAAAACAGATCGTAGGGACCACGAGAGGGTGGGAACAGGTTGATGTGACTGTACAACTAACCAATAATAGAATGGCAAGTAGTTTTACTAACCAATGATTCTATGACATGTAATATTGCTAGGTGCTGCAAAAATGTACTTAAGGCTGTAAACCTGATGAATAAGGAATTCGAATTCGAATTGACGATTAAAGGATTGAAGCTTGCTTATAAATCATATTGATTTGTGTGTCTTGCTTCATTCACCGACGGAAAATGGCGCCTTTCTCCTAAACGAGGTGTCTCCTAAATGAGGTGTCTCTCAAATGAGCTTTCTCCTAAACGAGGTGACTCTCAAATGAGGTTTCTCCTAAACGAGGTGTCTCCTAAACGAGTTTTCCCGCAACATTGGTGACAGTGTGGATTTCTTACAATACGTGTCGCTGTTCTGCGACACAATATCTGGATTAAACCCCAAGAAAGAGAACAATTAAAATCACTTCTGTTTGAGGTTTCAATGTAAAACTAAAACTCTAATGATGTAAAAGTTTAGTAAACTCATCTCCATGTCGTATACTTGATGACTTCTGTTATATATAGTTCTATAAAGATATGTAGATATATTTATATACACATAGCAAGAGAAAAGGAGTAGAATGTCTTAATTTCAAACTGTTTTCTAGAAGATCCAAAACAGAAACAGTTTGTTGTTTTTCTGTTTGGTTTTCTTTGGGGTTTGTTTTTTGGTTTTTTTTAAATTAATTTGTAAATAAGTGTCTTAATCTGCAATCATCGTATGGAAATATCTTGACACCTACAGCATGTCTTGGATTCCTGCTTATTTCACCCTCTGCACTCATGTCTCATGAATAAGTTCTCTCTTCTTTACTGCAATATGTACAATTAGGTTCCAATCCCGCAGTCCTAAAAGTGTAAAATAGCTCATTTGAAATACATGATAATTTTTCCAGGAAATAAGAGCACAAAAAGGATGTCTTAGGCTCAGGAATGTTTGAGAAAAGAACTTAAAAATAATCAGAAACAATCTCCTTAAAAAAGTTACTAGGAATCTTGTGCCTAAAGGGTGTGTCTGTTCCCATTAAGGAAGATCTCCTCCTGCACATATTCCAAAGACAGTGTTGTGATGTATGAAATTTTGTGCCAAATGCTAGCATGTGTTTTCTGGAAAGCCAGGAATAAAAAAGTGAGTTCATATATACTGGAAATACTGCGTCTTAATATCTGAAAGGAGAAAATAAATTCGGAACATGGATAGGAACTTGCCTCTTTTAGGCAGTTTAGTTAAATTCTGTGAGAGGAATGTGCCCAAAATATGTTTTATAAACTATATTAAATTATTAGGTTACTCAGAGCAGAAGGATTTAAAAAAATCTAGGAACTGCAAAACTACCTTTATAAACAATGAAAGGAAGTTCACTATAATTCAAGTAATGAAGTGAAAATCACAGTAAATTTGATTATTAAGTATCCTCATAAAAAAGTGAAGAAAAATTGCAGCCTCTTTCCAACCAGATGACATAGTCATATTGCTCACAGACTTTAAAAGAAGTTTAATTTAGGCTGAATGATATTTTGTTTCTCTTATGTTCTGCATGTAATATGTTTAGATCTGGAAAAAAAATAAAATGGTTTACTTCAGTTTTAAGCAGTGAAGATGGACCACAATACATACAGCACATTTTGAACTAGTGACAAAATCAAACCCACATTTTCTAGGAAGCCCTTAAGAAATTATATTTGGACAAAGATTCACTATTAAGACATTTAAATCACATTCAAGTTAAAATTTTAAAAACTTTTAAAAATTGTTTAAGAAAACACTTTTAGAATTCGTTTAACGCCAGTAAGTTTCTTGTTATTCCTTCCTTGCCCTGGAAATGTTAATTTGTTAAAAAGTATCACACTGACAGAATTTCAGGACTGGAAGGTACTATTATACAGCTGGTCTTTGAAAAATAATGAACCAATCATCTTAATATTAATACTTGTTCAGCAAATTATTGCTCTTCTCAATATTCTATTCTGACTTTAATTTTCCTTAGGAATAAATACCTGCCACCCTGCCATATGAATTTGAACAGTGGTTAACTATTTTCCCTTTGACTACATGCTTAGGAAGACATTAAATGCTGATCATTTCAAAGAAAGAAAGAAAGGAAAGAAAGGATGAAAGAAAGCAAGAAAGCCAAAGTCTTAGGTCCACAGTAGAATATTTTTCCAGAAGATATCTTCTGTAGGAAACAGGAGACAAGATTCAGCCTGAGGACTTTCTGTTGGCCTCTAGGAAAGGTGATTCGTGAAGCCATTTTTAGATCTAAGACAAGACCACAGCCAGATGAAGTAAAAAACAACAGAATAACAACTCTTTTTCTTCTCAAATATCTGGCAAAGCAAACACACCTCACAGTACATCCTATAGTTAATTTCGTAATCACTGCAGGATCAGAAGAATACAGCTGTCCCAGAAGGCATTCAAGGATTATCTAGAAGTTTTGTATCCTGACAAAAAATATATTTCCTACACGCACTATTGCAAAAGTCTGCGTTTACCTTTTATAACTACATACATATATATATTAGTGTACATGTGTAGGTATGAAATTTCACATTGGCTAGAAATATAATTTCAATTCAAATAAACCAAATATTTTAAATAAGTTGCAGTTCTGAACCATCCTTTATTCCATTTGCAACCATATAGCTGTCTCATATTTCTATTTTTTTATTCTTGCATTTTTATTTTTATTACTTTCATGAGCTTTAATCACCAGCAAAGAGAAAACCAGAAGCTCCAGTTCTTCTCAGATGTATTACAGTCTGCAGTTTTGGACTGTCTCTTTATGTTATAATCCTTCACAGTTATATCCTTAGATAGACTTTACTTCGGTTTTATTCTACTCTGTTGTTATCCTCTCTTGAAATTTCTTACATTTCAGTGTGCTGAGGAGGAGGCCTTTTCTTTTCAGCCTGAGATAATGCGATTTCATAAATCTGTTTCATTTCTTCACATCAAAGGAATCTCCATTTCATTCAACATATTTTGTACTAAACAATTCCTGCTTCTTTTTGTTGGTATTATATCTGCTTGATTTGTTAAAAGGGATATTTAATTATACATTAAATGGATCTTCATTCCTTCCTGTAACCTGATATTTCATAGCTAATTTGCTGGCCAATAGAATTAGCAACTCCCTCGCCATTCCTTTTTACTCCCTTCCCATCGTCCATTGTCAGGAGATTAATTCAAAACAAATGGCTTTACAAAAATTGTGCTTAGTAAATATTTTAAATTGCATTGACACCCATAAGATAGTTTCAAAACTCTTTGGAATAATGGGGGACTGTAAAGATTATCTTGATTTTATACTCAGATTTTTGTCCCCAATTTCTATTGGTCTTTTGTGTGTATTAAGACTATGCCAAAGCCAGTAGTTTTGGGAACTTACTGCATTACACAGAATTAAAGGATAATGATTATGCTTAATAGTATTTGAAGCACTAAGTGTTTTTGCTGGTTATGAAAGGGTAATGCTGGGTAAAACCTTAGATCTTTAATAAAATGAACATGTGCTTCTTTCCAACCTAAATTATTCTATCATTCCATGATCCTTTGCTTGAACTGTTGCCATGAATATTTGAAATATCTTAGTAAATTCATACAGAGTCAACAGGGGAAGATGTGTACTGGAACAACACAGAAAGGAAGCACTTTCTGCAATCACTACAACTAGTCAACTTTTCAGATGTTTTCTACAGTGAAACTGAATGGCAATTTACACAGTGGTGCGCTGGTCCATGGCTCTTGTAGGAACAATGGCAATGCACTCAGTAACGATGTCAAAAATATTGAGTGATGAAACACACTGTGTCACTTAATGCTTCAATCTTAGTTTTTATTTCCTGTTCTCTATTGTAATGTTAGTAAGAGGTAATCCACAGAAGCCTGCCATTTTGGTTTTGAATTGGAAACATTTATTGACATATTGATGGAAGACAATTTAATATTGATAATTACTCATTTTCACTCTTTTCCATTTAAAGTCCACCTTCCAGCCATCCATTGATCTTACTGTCCTGACTTAATCTGAGCTTTCCTTTCTTGAAACATATATTCACCATTCATATTTGTTTTCCTCTTTCAGCACTTAAAATGCCAAACTTGTTTTCTTTAGCAGCACTCCTTCAAAATATATAGGATGAGATGTCCTGGAGTACTTGGTCTGCCCTAGGGCAGCTGGTCTACACTAAAGAATTAAAGATGTAGGACTATTAATTTTCTCTGTGAATCATGAGCTACTATCTTGGTCAGACTGGCCTAAAATTTTCTGTGCTCTCACTTCAGGGAACACTTTAAAATGTTTGGACACATATACTCACTGTACTGAGAAGCAAGTAAATAGTTATCCCCAGGGCAAGAGAAGGAACATTGGTGTTGGTGTGCGTATTTAAAGTGTTTAACAATTTGTAATAGCAATTGAAATGAGAATTTGATAAATTTATTGAGAATGAAGTTTTCTCTTCTCTTAAACACAAAATCCAGCAAGGAATTCATATGAAGTTAAAATTAAATATGTCATTCAAAAATTTTTGTTAAGCATGAAAAATAATAATGAAGAAAAAAGAATTTTCTAATTATTTACTGACCCTTTCTTCTTCCTTATCTGCATGGGTTACCACCACACTACATGAACAATTATTGTCTTCTTTTGAAGCACTTGTACAATCAATTCTTGGCATCCAGGAAAGGGCTGGTGACAGAGATTCAGTAGGATTCTTACTAAGATTTACTCCAGGAGAAGATGCCTGAGGGATCACACCTTAAATTAAGAGAACCTGGATATTCTATTCAAATTATTACTTCTACACCATCTAGGTGGTCTCCAAGGAGTTTTACAGCACAGGCCTTGGCCATGCTTAGGACTATGTTAGTGACAGTTAACTCTACTCTGGCACTGCCACCTGCAGATTCACCGGAGACTGTCACAGTTTAGGTTGACCTTCAACCTTGCTGTTTCTCCAAAGAAATGGCACTGGCTTCCTCCTTTTAGATACGTCTTTTCTTTCCTATCTTCTTTTTCACAGTATTGAAGACCTTTTCCTCCATGTAGGAAGAGTTATTTAAATTTAAAAAAATACTTCATTGCTAAAAGCTCTTCCATTACAGAAAAACCTGTTCTGCTCCAATCAGGGTATTCTTATGAACGTTTTCTTTGCCTCACTGTTTTCATAATGGCTGTGGTATTTAGTCACTGAGATGTAATTGTACACACCCCTCAATGGTCTGAGAGAAGTATCATAGCTTTCTAAGTGACATTGCTGTTAAATTAGTGTTCAGAATACTGTGTGGACAGAGTACTATTACAAGCGCACACACATATATAAAACATGCAAGAGGCAAGGGTACAAGTCAAGCTACATTTTCAGTTTATTAAACAGAATTGTTAAAAAACTCTGCTGTTAATGTACCAGTTCGACAGAGAGAAAGCAAGGTTTTCCTTCTTTTGTTTTAATTGATTAATTAGTCAATGTGTGGGCAGCAACACAAACATAAGCTCATATGTAAGTGCTAAATGGCTTTGTTCATGCTGTGTTAAGCAGGCAGTTTAAAAATATGTTTTATTGATCAGATTCCTTCCTGGAGGCAGAACTGATGATAAACATTACTGGCAGGGTTATGACTGTTGGGAGATGGGCTGATGTTTGCCTCAGCTGCTTCACGTTTATGAAGTCAAAGATAAGGTGCCAATGAAGAGCCATTCCCATGCTGTGTTTGTTCTCCTTTGTACCTCTTAGGTTGAAATAATTTGTCTGTGAAACTGATTATTAATATCAATATTCTCTGTGAAGTGTCTGTTCTACAAGGTGTCTTCTGACTAAGGGAAGTCCATTCCTCCTGTTGTTGTGCTAAGTATTGTATATTACAGGATGCATTGAATGGCTTTCAAAGTAAAGCACAGAAGCGAGCCTTTCAGCAACAGGGAGAGAAAGGGTAGTGAGATTGACCAGGTATTGGTGGCTAAGTTCCTGCTTGAGAAGTGAATTTTCCATGTAATATCAGCAGGAGACATATAAATAATGTTTTACTTATTTTATATATATACACACATTCTAAATGTCATATTTCTATAACAAATAGGTCATATCTAATGAAGATATGAAGTCCTTCTCTATTTTTTCAACTTTTCTTAATGAAGTTAGTGTAGGATGTAGCATCAAGTAAATGTGAAGTATGATAACATAGCTCCTTCATGGAGGTAGTGATGTCAGCTCCATGAGCATTTAAAAACTTTCCACACTCCGTTTTGCTTGTGTATTACATATGTATAAAGATTTATGGTATAAAAATATAAATTTATATTTAAAATTATTTACATGGAGTGCCATGGAATGAAAATATTCTGTTGAACAAAAGCATAAGATTTATCCATATCTGTCCTAGTAGCGTTTTGATATCTAGGATTAGATACACAGTAATTCAGAAAGTTAATTTTACCTTAATTTTTTCAAAAGGCTTGGAGTACCAAAATTCATCTGTTTCTGCAGTGCTATGTATAAGAAAATGTCAACTTCTTCAGTAGGTGGATGTAGACAGCACAGTATAGTTCCCTGAACGTTTATTTACCTATTAAAGCATTACTTTATAAGAAATAAATATTGTAGATTTCCTTGTTATATTGTTTTTAGGAAACCAGTGAAAGAAGAAGTGTGTAGGAAGTCAAGATATAAAAGAGTTCACGAGTGCAAGGAGCCCAGGTTTTGGGCTGAGAAAGTGGCAAACCTTGAGGTGAGTAAAAGCCTCTTCACTAGTCCCTCCAAGAGAATTTTTTTTTAAAAGATTTTTTTGAGCAATTTTTAAGTCTGAAACTTTAAAATTTTTATTTTAAGACTTCATTTTTAAATGCTTTAAATTTAAGCAAGTTTTAAAACAATGTCATTTTCTTTGTGGTAACAAGTCACCACTGCTCTGCATCCCAGCAGAAGAGCCCTATGGTCTGCAAAATAGTATTTCTCTCAGCTCAAGACCACAGGCCACTCCAGAGCACATCATATTACTTTGGGAGGACCCAAGACATGTGAAAGGATATTTTTGGGCAGCTCCAAAGAAACAACTTCATGCTTGCCCTCAGTCAGCTGTCCTGTGTTTTCCAGCTCATGTTTGACTTTTCCAGACAACTCACCCAGGATAAGTCTGAATGAAAATTAATGTGCACTGTACCTGGACAGGAAACCAAGAACACAAAGAGAAATAAAGGAGTAACTATCCTGACAGTAGGAACACATGTATGAGCAAAAAAAATCACTCCCATAATGGTTATTTAAAAAGAAAGAGAGCTATAGAAATGCGGGGTAAGGATTTTGGTGCACTTTCCATGTGCAAACTTTATGAGTGACAAATAGTTTAAAGAATTAAATTTCTTGCAATCAAAAAAAAAAAAGCAACCAAACAAAAGAACCCAACCAAACAAAAAAACCCAACCAATCAAAAATCAAAAAACCCCCACAAAAAACAAACAAACAAACAAAAGCAAAAAAAACCAAACAAAAACAAACAAACAAAAAAAAAACCAAAAACCCAAAACAAACCTCTGTATTTCATGTTCATCCTACCATGTCAGCCTTTTGTTTTAATGCCATGAGACTCAAAACCTCTTTATGTGCCCAAGTTTGTGTTTTGTTCTCATTTGCTAAAATGTCTTGGCCTCATGGTTCTGCCTGCAAGAATTAGAGAAATGCGTGTGTCAGATAAGGACAAAAACTGATTTTTTCAGACTTGCCATTTTAATGACCCAAAGACATCAGGGCAACATATATGTCAGCAGAGTGAGCACCATGCAGACAGGGAGATAACAAAAATGCATGTGAATAGGTATGACTCCCTGTGTCCCTGTTTTCACTTCTAGTTCTGACACCCTCCAGCCCACAAGTACACACATATTTCACCCTTAAAGGAAGTTTAGAGATTTATTTCTAGTACTGTAAGCAGGCACTTTGTCTCCTCCAGCTACTTTGACAAAATGGCTGAACACAAAAGTAACAGCAAACAAAAAGGGCTTGATAGCTGATGGAAATAGGATAACAAAATAGTGTTTAAAGGAAGAGGGAAAAGGAAAACAATTTCTTTCATTGCTTAGGAGTTTGGGATGATACGAACTGCACATCAAGAATGTGATAAAGTAATTTTGTACTGAATGACATTCAAACGTTCCCTTCATGCTTATTTTGTATGTAGGGGTGCATATTTTTCCCTGTATTTTCAGTTTCCTCTTTCTTATACTAGAAAACCATATCCAAAAAATTGTCTATTTCCCACAGAACAAAGCAGATTATTTCTGCCTAGGAATATTTTCAGAAAAAACACTAAATATTTAAAAGGATCTGAAACAAACATATGTTATTTGACCATGTATGCTGCATAGACGAATTACCTCTATGTCTGGCTGTCACACAGGCTAATTTATATTATGTTAATTTTTCCCTGTTTTTAATATTTCCCTTTTTTGAGTGTATTTTTCATACTTCATGTAATTTCTCATTTTAGTGCACTGTGTTTCACTCAAATAAAAGAGTAATAAGCTGACTATGAAACAACACACAGCTGTCTGCTAGAAGACCTAAAATATTTATTTTAAACAGCACTACTGTTTTCCATATCTTTGTTAGCTTTGCTTCATATCCAGATCCTGCATTTTCTCTAGTGGGTCTGAAGGACAGGTTTCAGCCTTGTCTTAGGGAGCACTACCAAAAACCAGGGAAAAAACTGCTTTGTGACTGCACAAGAGCATCCACTTAATGTATTCTGTAAAGTCTAACCTTCTTATGGTTAAATTTTCTGTATTGTTATTCAAATTGCTTTATTATTTTTAGACTAGTCTTTCACAAACTGAACAGGCAGCTGATGTTATATAGTTGTGTATTACTCTTTTTAACTATCAGGTAAAGTGAAAAATAAATAAGTAGATTTTATTGTGGAAATTCTCCCCTTACAAACATTTAAACTTCAGATAAATACATTAAAATGTGATATAATTGGTAATTCTAAGTATTCTCTCAATACCCAACTTCCACAGGTATTACTTCTCTTGAAACTGTCATTGGAATTCTCTAGGCATTCAGGGAAATTAAGCTCTACATCTGGAGTTAATGTGCTACCATGATAAATTTTTCCGTTTCAGTGTGAATAGAAGTAAGGTTGAACATTTAATTGTTAAAATCTCAGTGACCTCTAGGACATTATTTTTAACTGTAATGATTATAATTACAAACGAGATAAAATATTATCAAAATGGTTTCAAAGATACTAATGGGAATAGTCATAATTTCCCTTTAAAAATAAGCACATCCACTTGGGTATGTTCAGTTTATATTTTGAGGATACTTGTTTTATTTAGCTACCCATACCAGAGGTACCCCAGCTATTTTAAATGATGAATTGCACATGTCCATACACATGTTTATTGTAGCTTTTGATGCAGTAGCCACAAGATTTTTGGGAAGGCTCCTACTTCACTGTACTTGACTTTGAATCAGCATGATTGATGATGGTTGCTGTTTTTCATCAACAGGGCCAGTTTTGAAAGCCTGGAGGACCTATAGCTATAGGCTGCTTGGGAACAGAGAAAGACAAGAAGTGATGGTTAGATATTTTTGCAGTCCCACTCTGAACTACAATTTGTCCAAGTCAGTCTTTGCATGTCCTTACTTCATCCTTGATATGTCCCATCCTCCACTATTTCATTTACTTCCTCCTCTTTCACCTCAAAATTCTTGCCCCAGCCTTTTTCCTGGTATACAGTGTCTTCATTAATACCCATGACCTGTAGAAAACTGGATTATGAAGATGCACAAAAATTATTTTAATATCTTAGCTCTTTTACTTGGCAAAAGTTGCATGAATCCTTTAAGAAAAGGTGAATTTCAGATACAGCTTTTTTGTTTCAATTTAGAGGCAAGAAATAAAGAGAGATCAAACAACATGTAAAGATAAACTGAAACTCCAAAGTATTATAGGGCAGGGAGAAGCTAGGATCCCATTCTTATTTCATCTTAAGCCGTTTGCTTGGCTATAAAGAAGAATACACAGAGCTGAATGCATGGATTTTCTGCTAAGGACAGCTATGAAAGTTAAAGGAAAAATATGATATTGAAGCAATAAATCAAGGAGAGACCCCCAAAATTTATTCTGCCACCATCATCACTGTCAGAAGATATCAGAATCCTGATGGTGAAAGGAAGGCATCACTGGATGGAATATTTTGAACAAATGAAGCCTGGTGCCAAGGGAAATTACAGACTTTTCCAAGAATGTCACCCTCACAGTCATGGAGCTTTAGACATTCAGAGAGAAAACTGAAGTTCAACTAATATATATACTAAAAGTACTTTAGCCCAAGTGTATCAGATTTTCAGCACTGTGATCACTGGACTACTCCCCAGAAGAGATTTTTGTATATATGCAACTAAATTCTTTTTATACAATCACATTGAATATGTATAATCAAAAGAAAAAAAAAAACAAACCAAGGAAAAAACCACCAAAAAACACTTAATAAGACTTAATTAATGCTAAAATACTTAGTAAATACAGGTACAGTGAAGAAGGATCATTATTCAAGTTTATCCCCATTCAAATTCATCTTCTATAGTCCCCAAGTTCAAATCAAAATTAAAAGGGAAGGCCCAGTCAGTGGAAATATATCTAGCAAGAAGACTGCTGAGTAAGGCAAGGAAAGAGAGATGAATTAGTGTTGTTTGGAAAGATTTTCTTTTTTTCTTTTTTTATCAGAAAATAGCACTGAAAATAGTATCTGAAATCTATGAGAAGAGGTGGTTTTAAGCATCCTTTTCAAAGAAATACATGCATGTACCAAGTTTTGAAGATGATCATCATAAACTTTATTACTGGGAGAACAGTCCTTTCTAATTAAAAATGCTTATTTTTATTCAGAAATCTTGTGGTCTATTATTATTATCAGCTAATTTGATAGTTTTGAAAGGAGATTTTCTATTTTACCAAAAATGTCTGAGAAGTTACTGAATTTTTAGGAATGTTTGGGATGCAGACATTTCAAATTTCAGTTTTACCTAAGTCTGAGAAAAACTTCTTTTCAAAGGAAGTTCCAACTGATGAAATCTTCTGCCAGTCCTCCAACTGTGACTTTAGGTGACAACTTTGTTCAAAAGATAAAAAGAGAAAAATGAAATAACATTACAATTTACCCATCAGGGATAAAGACAATGTATGGGCTATCCCCTGGCAGTGCGGAAACTTTTGCAGTGTTTTAGAAACCTCAGTGTATTGAGTCAAGCTTTTTAAGTATTTGCATCAATGGAATCTTTAGCTTAACTCTCCTGATACTTTTAGATTTATTTAGACATGCCCAAGACACATCATAACTTGTGTAATCCTTTTCAAACAATGCTGTGTCCTAACAAATGATTTTATATGAGAAAAACAAGTTGTTTTAGGTGTGAACAGAATGAACTGTAAGAGTAGTAGCTGATATGAGGTGAATAAAGTTTTGGCTGGTCAGAGATGGCAGACATTTTTTTCACTGACAAATTTTTTTTTTTGAAATTTTGAATGGTAACCTCATCCAAATGCTTAAATGCATTAACTGTTAGTGATGATTGCCAGAAGGATCAAGCAAATGAAATAGAAGAAATCAACCTATTGCCATCTTGGAATCCAAACCCATGGAGTTGTAGGCTAAAGAATTAAGTTTCAATTAGCTTGGCATTGTACTATGACATGTCATAATGTAGAGCACAGGAAAACAAAATCCCCATAACCTACCACATTGAGTAGAATTATAAAAGTCTTGGTCTGCAAATTCTTAATTAAACTTCAGATTTTTCTGTAAAAAAATATTTGTTTGAAGGAAAAGAGTTGAGAGAAACATCATTACATTTGCCAAAACCTGATTTCAAAGCTCAGCTGAAAGGTTTTGGGGGGAGAAGGTGAGGATCCTCTAAAATTCTGCATCTATTCTTTCTGCTCAATGTATAACTTCCACCTGTCTAGACATATATTTGTTAATCCTTGCAATAAATTTGACATCACCTTATAGCATCAGCTATTTTTACCATCTATTATTTTTGCCACCTATTTGAAATCCCAACAAAACACCACCCTACCTGTATCAGTACATTATTTATGCTTCTATGAAAGGAGGAGACTTAACAAGCTGAAGAATTTTCCTAATGTCTGCAAAGGTAAAGGCAGAAGCAAAGGCAAGCACTTATCCTGTGTCTACATAAACCATAGGGAGAACAGCTTTTGTGAGCCACAAAGTGAGCCAGGTCACTGACAATTAATAATGAGCCTGAATAATTTTATCTGAGCTGATTTGTGTTTCTTCTGCTGTTTCCTGCAATGTGACAACCTGCAGGATCTCTCAGTACAAGGAGAATGATTGCTAAATGTTGCATCAGTATCACAAAATGTACTTTTTTGCAAGGTTAAATGAAAACAGAATTAGACTATTTTCCCAGCCCTTGGGACTGCGAATTTATGCAGTGACAGCCTTGAAACCCAATTTGGATTAACAGAAATAACAAGTGTAGTCGGTGAAGAATTTTGTCTTAAGTGAATGATCAGGAGTTTGTCAGTGACTAAAATCTTTTAAATACTAGCAATTAAAAGTATGTTTGTTGGATTTCGCATCAAATCCCTGCTGAAATGGGAAGGTATCTGGACTTTGTCACTGAATTTTCATTCACCTTTTGTATTACCTGCCTGATCCTTTGTGTTACGATTTTATCTTGGTGATGAATTTTCTTTTTATAACACATAGAGGATGTGGTGGAAAATTAGTGTCAGCTTACCATTTAACCTCTTCCTGTCATTCACTCCTATTGCCTTTTCTGTGCAGATTGCTATTTATCACTGTGGTATTTCATTTTGAATTCTAAATTACATGTATAATCAAAAATTAAATGTTATAATCTTTAAAAAAAGGAACTCCTTACATAACCTCTATGACAGGCTGTAAATGTGTGTCTCTTCCTGAACGCTACTTTGTAGTTGAAAATTGTCAGGAATTCTTTTATGAAGTTTGTGGGGGTGGGTTTCAACAGAAATGTCAATTTGCTGAAATTTAAACTTTCTACAGAGCAAGTTTCAGTGCAAACATAATCAAGAGGAGTTTCTGAACTACGGATGGGAGTTTCTAACTCCAATAAGAAAAATAATTGGAGCTCTAAAATGATTAACAAGGACTAAGGCACCCTGCAGAGACTTGGGAAGTCGACGTTCAAATCTTTTCATCAATGATTATTTGATTCTGTAAACACAAGTGGATCTATTTCAAACAAAGATCTCAAAATGCATACGAGATGTGAGAAACTAGATTGAAATCCACACTCCATTTTGAGTATGACTCTCAAATTCCTGAACCTACGCTACTACAAAGCAGTCCTGCCAAAGCGCTGCAACTTTCTCACTTGTACACCTCCAGATCACACAATATGCAAGAGAATGTCACCACTTAGATGAGGAGACATCCGGATCATAATATATTTCATTCACAATTACCAGATATTTCACAGCACTCAAATGGCTGTATGTGACAGCATAAACCATGTTCTTTATAGCTCGCCCATATGGGGACACAAACGGCTCTAGAGTTAAGAGACAAGAGTATGGAATTTTAGTACATTAAGCTACTCCATGGAAAGTCTTTGTTCACACTTCTGTGAGTGTGAGATACTTTACAGGCTGTGACATACTTTACATCTCCTGCAGAGTAAGAAACCACGCAATTTTTCTGCAGTCTACAGTCTGAGTTCATTCACTGTGTTTGTGTGTATTTGTATATGTGTGCACCTATAAACATATATATGCACATACATAGGTACATATACATGCACTCGAGTTTGCACAAGTATACCAAAAGGTGACAGCAAGCATTCTGGGGTTTATGGTCTGTTTAGATTGGTTTCACCATCTCACTCCCGTTATTCATGGAGGCACAGGGATTACTGCTGGAGCAGTGAGTGTTAAATTCCCTCTGGTGATACACAGAACCTCAAGGCAGATACATGGAGAATACAGCAGTGTCAAGGAATGCTGAATGAAACTTTTCTTATAAAAGCAGCAATGCCATTTCACCTTGAACAGCTAACAAAGTGTTCACAATTATCTTTAGCCTGACATCAGTTCTTAGCTCCTTTCTGTCTTCTTTGCTGAAACCTCCTTGTAAAAGGTAGTGGCTCAAAACTGAAGTTTTCTGAAGGGTATCAATGAGTACAGTGAACTCCAGGAAGGCTTCTGTCTCAATAGGGAAGGAATATGGTGTTTAAATATCAAGAATTTGCAGTACCATAGCGGATGAAGATGCTTCTTCATGCCATTCATTATGCCTGATATTGTTTACTTTGCATCAAGCTCAGTACAAATTCTTAAAGCCACCAAATTTTCCTAATTAAACTATACCAGGTCTGTCAATATTTATTGTCCCTATGGCCTCTTTTTGTACATGCTGGATTTTTGCTTTATCTGGTGTTCATTCAAAGTAAATGTGAAAAACAACATAAATCTAAATTTAAAAAAAGTTAAATGGGACTCAAGTTCTCTTTTTCAATAAGCACGTCAATGATTTTTAAGTTCAATAAAATTTCCCATTAGGGCAGAAAAAAAAAATTCTTTCTAGTGCTACTAGTAGTAGGTGTTCACTTTTGCACAGAAATGTTATTGGCCAAAGCTTCCAGCTGTGAATAGATTTAGTTCCCTTTTTTCCTTGGTTTCTTGTTTTATTACATGGGCATTTTTTCCATTTAAAATGGTTAAATGATGAAGAAATGTGTGAACAATATAGATTCTAAAAAAATACATTCAGAACTTCACTCCTTTCAGTATGAGTTGGTACCATTGTAGGTCTATTTAAAGAATCTCTCAATCTTTGCAATAGTTTGATATTAAGATATTTGATAAGACCTTATGTGAGGATTAATGAAAAAAATATAGCCTACTGCCCATCATGTTTGTTTTTTATCACTCACCATCTTGCAATGGAAACCCAACAAAAGTGTTCAAAGCTGGGGATTATGAGAGTGCAAAAATTGCCTGGGACCTACAGAATGACCAGATTGTAGCATTTCTCAAGATCTGTAGATTTGCTCCAAGAAAAGGAATTTATTTTTTTATTCCCTAAAGCCAACTTTTATTAATCATTCCATCAGAAGGAACTGCTGCCCTACAGATCGGGGCAAGCCTGGATAAAAATGCAGTACCATTCAGATGACCTTTCTCATAGCATATTTAAATATCTGTGGAACAGAGAGATGTTAATGAAGTAAAAAAGATAACTAATAAGAAAATGTCGGTATGTTTGTCTTCTAGAATTTCTGGTATGTGTGTTTTCCAGTGCATTGTGGTGCAAAGTGTGATGGCAGAATGTCTGTGGTTTTGCTTCATGCAGGGGACGAGACTAAGAAAGATTCAACAGAAAACACAAGGTTCTCAGAACCAGTAACCACAGGTAAGAGACACAATTGCTGTTTCACTCTTGTTTAGTTTAATCTAAACTAGTACTTAATCTCGATAGTATTTGGCACATAATCTAATGTAATCATGTCTTATTTTTGTTTTGAATCCAAAACACCCTGCAGGAAATATGAAAGCTACTCATTTCCATTGGTATTAATTACCCTGAAGGAATGAGAACTTTGACTAATCTAAAAGTGGTTCATGTCAAAATATTCTGGATTAGCAATATGATCTGGGAGTTAATATTACTTCATGTCTGTATACCTTTAATACCACACCAATTTTCTCACAATTCTATGAAAAATTTCCATTTCACTTTCACTTTTAAAATACCGCCTACTTGGAGGGACTTTTAACATGTTCATAGGTCATACTAAAGCCATACATACATTTTACAGGTCTACATTTCTTATGGGGTTGTCTCTGAGTTCCTTGTCACAAGGTCATAACAGGATATTTAAGAATTATTCCATAGTATAGGAATACTATTCTGTATGCCTAAACCAGCATTGTTACAAAGCATAATTATAGTTCTGAGATAATCTATGTAAATAATTTTACAATTACAGAAAACAAAAACCGTAACAGCTGTGTTACATTTTGATAACTTGCATAATTTCTGCCTTCTTGCACACAAAGTACAGTCACAGGGGCTGCTGATATCTTAGATGACAATAGTGTCCTACATGAGCACAATATGGATTGGCTAGTAAGCAAACTGACAATTTTTTCACAGCACAGCTATAATGTGATTTGAAATTCAGAAAATCTATTTGTGATTCAAAGCTTTGAGGTCATCTAGCACTTATACTGCCTCAAAATTGTACTGTCTATACTACTGTTCTGGTCCTTTGAAATGCTGGAAGCATTAATCAAAATTCAATTGTTTGTTTTAATCAGATTTCATGGAGAAAGTACATTGTAGGTGGAAGGGTTGTAAATTACCTTGCAAAATGGAAATGTAAGGTCTAATTTGATCACTATAAATGAGAAAACAGTAATTATTAAAAGCGAATAAACCTTTACCATGGAAATCAAGAATGAATTGAAAGGTCAGTACAATGACTATTGTAACTGAACCATGTAAATAATGATGTAATACTCCTTTATTTCAAATTAAAAATATAGCTGATAACTGATATAGAGATGACAAACAGCTGCTATTACTCCTGAACTGAATGGAAGAGCATCTACTGATTTTAATGGAAATAGAGAATTCATTTATGAATTGGATTTGTCTACAAGGCTATTTGGAAAATAACAAATTCACACTTAAAAATGAGACATAAAGTACAGACTTATTTCTAAATAAAGCCTACAAGAAGTTATTTACTGTGTTGAGACATCTGAAATTCATAATTACTTATTAAATTATTTTGTTAGTAACAGCAGGGCAGAATCTCTGAATAAATATATAAAATGCAGCAACTGCCCTAAAGCAGTTTTCAATTTAATTTAGGGCACTGTCTTACTGTGGATAAAACTTTTAAGTAGTTCTTGATATTTGAAAATTCTCACATCATATACTGAATTATTGCCACAGCTGCTGTCTGTCCCAGCTCCCAAGATATTTTGCTGTTATCCTTTCTTTTCTAAAGTAAGACAACTGCTGCCTGTGGAGAAGGAGTGGAAAGATGCATTTTTAAGCACGACAAAATTCTGCAGCTCGCATTTTAGCTGCCTGGTATCACAGCTGTGAGAAAGTGTAATATGGGAATAGTGCCTGTTAATAGAGAAATGGGAATTGAGTGCAGCTGGGGTACAGCTAACACAGGCAGTGTTGTGTCACAGATCTCCCTGCAGCTTCTCCACTGGGTTGTATTTTCACATGGAAAGCAAAAGACACATTCCTGTTTACTCCCTCCATCATCACTTAACTTCATCTGGAATTGCCATAAATTTTAGCACTTAGAAAACAAATTATATCTATTTAATTTCATTAAAAAAGTGGTTCTGAATAGCATTTTGAGATTTTTTTCCTACAACTTCCCATTTTAAAAACAAACAAAAAAATCTAAATTCCTCTTATTTAAGAAGATATGATAACATTAAAAAAAATTTTTTTTGGTTATGAAAGCTGATTTAAGGCATTCTTTGATCATTAAAAAAAAGAAAGAGACTGATTAAAAGCCCGCTGTAAGAGTGACTTCACCAGTTTTTAGGAAGAATTTTGAGAATTCTTCATTAACTCCAGTTACTGGGGTGTAAGAGCAGCTTCTGCAGTTTTTAGTAATAATTTAGAGAGTTCCTCATTAACCCTGGTTACAGCAGAGTTGGAGGAAGAATAACAGACTGGGTTTGAGCTTTGTTGTCTGTGGACAATGATATCAAATACAGCCGAAAACTAAAGTCATAATTTGACAAAGTAGTTGAACTGGCATGGCCAACATTTACCTAGCTAAAGGACTATTTTAGAATCAGCAAGAATCTAAATATTTTGAGGGAATTTGAAAAGATCCTTTTCCAGTCTTTTTAATACTTTTTCTCAGAGTCTGCACTTATTATTTCTGATTGCTCTCCTTGAATACTGAAGCTGAAAATGAACTGTAAAAGCTGAAAATAGAAACTGTAGCTAATTGTGAAAATCACAGCAATGGAAATTATTTCTCCTTCTGCATCCACTTCTAAGGAACATTCTTATAAATTAATTATTGAAAAAATGATTGTTCTTTAAGTGGATATAAAAAATGTTGATTTTACCAGTTTTGAGTTGTTCTTGAACAACCTGTTCTAAAATAAGCTTGTCAGTTAAGGAAAAGAAAAAGATGCAGTTTTATTTGTAATATGCTGAGGAGCAAAGGACATGGGATAATAACCTCATTCTGTAGAAGCTGGTGACTTGTCTGTGACATCTGTGGTTAACCTATGCTGCTTCAAGAATGAAATTTCAATTAATTCAATTCATCTCAAGAAAGAAATGAAAATCTAACATCACATGCTTAGATACAGGTGCAGATACTGTTTTAGATACAGATACTGATTTCCTGGTATTATTCTATTTTCCATTTTCAAACAAAAAACCAAAAAAAGAATGCAATAATAAATAAAGGAGACCTACCCAGAAAAACAGACAGACACCATCTATAATTTCCATCTCTACTCTTGAATATTTCCCTCTCAAACCAGTCTATCATCACTTTTTTTTTCAACTTTAAAGAAGCATGTTTTAAGTAGCAATATAAAAAAATTCAAAATGTAACATATCAATTTTAGTAAAACAAAGATTCAACTTGACATCAAAAAAGGCAGGACAATTGTGGCATGAGGCAATATGAAAATCACAGAATTTTCTTCCTAAACGTTATTTTTTCTTTCATCTGTACAGTTATTTCTGTTTAATTTCTTATTCGCTGTCATTTGCACAGCTCAGAAAGAAGCAGTTTCATTAACAGCAGCAAGTGAAGGTAAGGCTCTCTTTTCAAAGTTTTCTCTAAGATCTGCATGAAATGTAGACTGAAATGAAATGCAATGTTTCATTTTTTCTATGTGAGAACTTTTATGTAAAAAAGCTATTGATTGGTGATTATTTTAGCTCCTTTTTTCTTCCTTCACAAATTAGTAACATTTTCAACTCCCCACCTAAGCTGTAAAATTCATGTTAAAAAATTCAGTTCATACATCCATAACAAATCTGACAAACATTTCAGAGGTGAGCAAAACTGAAATGGAATGTGTGAATAAACAGCACAGAACTGGCCATCCAGAAGTAAAGCAGAAAAAAGAGTAAACAAATAAATGATTAAAAGCCCCAACTCTACTGACAAACAATATCTTAGGGAGTTAAAAGCTCCTTGCTGATCTAAGCCCAAAAGTATCTCATGACATTTTTGAAAACAAAATCGCTGAATTTGGGCAATTATGATTCAAAGCCTGGATTCCCGTTCTTCAGGGCGAAGTATGGCATTTGAGGAAATATGGGTTAGGCCTGAAAGCTTCAAGAAACGAGCATACCTTATGACTTATTTTGCAACATCTTTGGAAAGAGTTGCCCTATTATGCTTTTATTTTCTGGTTAAAACCATTCCAGTCTTTCAATAAGGGACAGAAAAATACCACAGGTGATTTGACAACAAGTACCCAATCTAAAACACATAAAACACATGTGCTCCTACAATCCTCCTACAATCATAATGTAACCAGACATATTTCATACTTTGTATCATTTGTACATCACTTTTTGAAAAGCATATGTTCGTGCCCACATACACTCCTACTAAAATTATGAGAAGGTCTAGCCCCAGAAAGAAAGGTCAGAACTGAGTGTTTTAAAAAGTGTCACACCGTTGGATTTGTCCCTATAAGAACATAAATAAATTATCAGCTCTTCATTTTAGACATACTTAGACCAACAAGATGTGGAACTCCTACCTATCGCAACAGAACAGGGTGCAGAAAAATAGTACATTCAAGTTTTTCCCGAGACACCAAGGCCAGAAGGAAGCTCAGGCTGGGTTGACCTTCTCTGTGCCCAGCCCACAAAAGCTTGTGAGATGAAGTGAGAGTGTTGAACATATTTCTGACCCTGATAGTAAGGATTATTCTCATTTTTAATCTAAAACCAAACAATTTCTTCAGTTGACTAATGAAGTGATAATCATAAACATGTTTTTCAGCCAACTCATAGTATACAGTCATAACTTTAGAGAAAGTTTTTACATTAATCACATCATGCTCTTAGTACAGGACCTCATTTGGCCTGAAAAAGACACCAAATTTTATGTCTTAAAACAAACTTCTGCAGCTTATAGCCTTTCCCTCACACAGGTTTAGACTGGAAACTTAGTGAATACGGAAATGCAGTTTCTCAGTTTAATGGTCAAGAAACAATTATTTATGTGAGGAAATAAATCTATTTCTCTACCATCCTAAGATAGCAAAATGACTTTGCAGAGGAGAGACTTTGCTCAAAACCAAGATTATGCTCAAAGTAGATACAACCCTATGTACTTTAATTCATTAGTTACATGCCCACAGCAGCAAATTAAACATGTAATACCTCTCTAAGTTCCTTTGCTTCTTAGACACTAATCTATTATTGGAAACATTACAAGGTGGAAATACCCTTAGAGATTCTACCAGGTTACTTCTGATAATGCAGACTTGTTTTTACTGTTATATTGAAATTTTTAAATCCTTGTAAGTCCTGTTATAAACATTTCCAAAATGTCAAGTGCTACAAAACAACTTTTATTAGTATATGTGGTACATCATTGCACTACCCAGTTATTAAAGGAAAATTAAAAAAAACAGGAGGAAACAGAGAGAGGGAAAAAAGTACTCTCTATGTTTAGTTTAAAACCATACCTCTGCATTCTAGCAAGTTTAATATGTTGTGAAGGTCACATTGGTATTTTCCATTGCTTTGCATTAAATTAACGCTGCACTTTAAAGATCAGCTTTAAAAGTTATAGACTTTCAGTAATCTTATAAATCTGTTTTGGCATTATGTAAAAATCCTAATGAAGAATATTAAATTTCTACAAACATTGTTTCTTCCATATCAGACCTTATTTAAAATCAAAACTTTGTATGGTCACTAAAGTGATCTCTAAACCCTGAAAAATACTCCAGCTTTTCTCCTGCTGAAGGTTTTGATCTCCTGCTTTGTGTAGCCCAATGTCTGGAGCCCAAACCACTGCAGGCAAAGCAGAGGCCTCCAAGCAGAGAAGTTTGTCAATCAGCTTTGGTGCACAAAGGACAGAGCCATGTTTGAGTTTACAAAGCTACCTGATTGGTTTCCATCTCATCAATCAAGGGGATGCGTCTCCCTGGCAATACATCCACAAATGAATTTCAGTCCTTTCAGCATTATTTTCTACAACTTGAGATGAGCCAAAGCCCATCTATTAGAAAACACCTAATTTTGAGGAAGGAATAGTGAAACTTTTTCATCTCTTTTCCACTTCTGCTTTCAAATTCTTGTCAGTGTTTTGTTGATTTTGTTTGAGAAGAATGCCAGAAGTATATACTCAATAAAAAAAAAAGTTAAACAAAGACACAACCTGCAGCTCAGGGAATCGATCTGCTCTGATTCCTTATGCCATTCTCATGTGCCTCCAAGGTAACAAGCAGGGAAAATGCATCTCTAAGAAGAGAGACCTAAGAGACGATTAGAAAATATCAATAAGTGGAATTCTTCCATGTATAAAAAAGTCCTTTAAAGTTCTTGCCTGCAGGTTATACAGCAGGAAATGTAAAATCAAGCAAATTAATAGAGACTGATAGCATCACAATGGCATTGCATCATTTCTTTCAAGTAGTGTGGTGAGCCGTAGGATGCTCTGTGATTTATGTGCAGGTTTTCTGTTTTCCTGCTTGCCTAGTTCTGTTTGCTTTGTTACCCCGTCTTTGGAGTTGTTTTGTGATATATTACACAAATCCTGGCAGTGTCACTGGAAGAGTCTGTGAGTGTCACCAAGCATGCTCTGAGATGTGTTGTCAGAGGGACACATTCCAAAGACCTTTTGAAAACATGGACATATACATTAGGACTTCTAATAAAAACATAAGAAAAAGAGAATATGGAAAGAGAAGCTGATATTGTTTAAAAAAAGTGTGAAAAGGTTTGGCATGGTCTACTCAAAATGGTATGTTTTATCACTTGCACACTTTTTCAGTTTAATGAGAATATTGTGTGATCTAAGTTATAATAAATTGAAATACAGTATTGTCAACAAAACAAAAGTAAATAAAAATATTAAAGGAAAAACAAAATGGACAGTAAACAAATATTTTAATTCTGAGAGAAGGAATCTGGGGGATCAAAAAGCTATTGCCTAGATGAGGTGACTGGTTAAGTGACTTTCAGCAGTCAAGAATGCACTTTGCTTTCCCACTAGGAACCTTAATTTCAGTCAATGTGAATTATACATGTATACAAGCAGAATAACATTAAGGATTTGAACTAAGTTTGCTTAAAGTGTTACTATTTTTGTCATTTGTATAGGAAATCTATATTATTGTCCAGACAGTGTCAAACATTAAAGAATGATTATTGTTGTGTTGTTCCTTTGCTCTATTTTTACAAAGACCTAAAAGAATTATTTTAATATCACATTAAAAAAGAATTGGTTTTGCATGTTCTGCATTCACCTAAGATTATTATAGCTAACATATGCTAAAGGAAATATTTTTTTCATTGCCATCTATATTTTTTTGCTGCTGAGAAACACCAAGTGCATAATTAATTGTCACATTATTTTGCATTCTCATAAATCTGTACTAATTCAGAATATGTTTGTGCCTCATACAGGAAATAATATGCACTAAGAAATGGTCATGAACCAGGACTAAACTTCTAGAAAAACAGCTGTACCAAGCAAATTCTCTGCCTCCAGAAGAAGGTAACGCATATGCGTGAATTTGAATTGAATCTGTAGATCCAACTCTATGGTCAGCCATACATACAACTTAATTTAAAAAATACTAGAAAAGTATTACTCTGGTGGGTTTTTTTTGCCTTCCTAGCATTATATGAAAAACTCTGTGCCAACATGCACTCAGCACCTTCTCACACAGGTCATCTTGTGAGGGATCTGAACATTAAGCACTCAACAAAAGTACTGCTTGATTTAAGGGATTAATAGAACTCATTCCCAGAAGTTCTTGTCTTTTTTCTCTGTGAATAAGAAATTGTTAATGGGAGAAAAAGGGGGCTGATCACTTCTTTTAAGATAGGTTGCATGTGCACAGATAGACCTGTGTTTAATATGTCATTGAAGTCCTTCTTTTACACCCAAAAAAACATTTAGGGGACTTGACTGCCAGCAATATCACCTAAGCACTAAATATATAAGTAATTAATCAGTTAAAACTGCTGAACCATTTCAGGCATAAAGACTTTCCAAGACATACAATCTGAAAAATTTTTACATAGGAAAGAGACAAGTTGCAAACTTTACAGACACGTTTAATCATGTAAACATTATTGTCACAATAATTACTCTTCCCACAGTAAATACTTTTACAGAGTAAATGCACCTCCTGTCACCCATCATGACCCAGGCTGTCATTATGTTCAGATTTGTGTCATGCCAGAGGCAATAAAATGACCCCTGCTTTAAAATCCTTCATCCACATTATCTGAATTGATTGTTCAGCTTCCTGAACTGCCATGTCCTTGGTATATGTTATTTTTGTTGGTATACTATGTACATGAGCAACCCAAAGTTAATAATGACATGCTTGCAATGACATGTAACAAGGAAAGGAGTACTAGATAAAATGATAGAAACTGTCAGAGTATTTACATCTTTAAACATAACTAACAAGGAACAGTTTTCTTTTGTTCTGATCCCAAGTCCTAATATTACATTTCATTACATGTAAGTATTTATTTCTTCAAGACTTTGTAAGATGAAGGCTGAAATTTTATGACCCTGTGTTAAAAAACACAGACATAATTCAGCACAGAACTTTCCTTATTTAGGTTCCTTCACATCTCAATGAGATAATCTATAGAAGAAAATTATTGGGCAAGTTGATCACTGAAATGTTTTTCTGTGATAGCGTGAAAATATAATATTTATGCCAGTGGGTTTATATACAGAATGGCTTCTAAAAGGAATTTCAGAAAAACTGCTGTAACAAAGCTACTAATGTATAGGTGTGAAATACTGCCCTTGCCTGGACAAAGTTTGTCCTATTCCAATTGCAGGATCCTGTTGTCCCCTTGTTTCCCTGCCCAGCAAACTTGTCCTTAACTGTGGGAATTGATATTTCTACTTCAGACTTTAGACTTCATTGGCTTTTCACCTGCTTCTTGGGAAAAATTAGCAAAAAAATTAATATTTCATGGAAGCAGACAGATTGGAAAAATAATTAGTGCCAAAGTAAAAACACGTTGAAGTGTTTTGCACCTGCTTAAGCTGCATTTTAATTTCACTTTGTAAATTAAGGTTTTAATTAAAATTATGATTAAAACCAAAATTATATGGAAAATTCTATTTTTTTCTTAAACATTCTATTTTAAAATTGCCTATGGAAAATTCTTCAAAAAATCCTTCCAATTGATTTTTTAAATGGAAAAAAAATATTATTCTACGAAATCTAGTATTTGCTACAAGTTACCATGGTAGCAAAACAGCAATCAGTGCTGCTGTAAGACTAGACTAATGTCATTCTGTATGATTAGATCTATTTCAAAGCAACTAGACAGTATCCATCCTAATGTTCTTAAGTTATTAAGCATTTTAATTTCATTTGAAAATAACATACAGATTTTTAACTTCAGGAGATAATCAGAGCCTGCTGTAGCAATGACGGTGTCTTCATTTATATTATAGAGGAGGTAAACATATGATCAAGTAATTCAAATGAACTTAGAGAAAAATCAAAGGCACAGTGACACAGGTAAATATCTCCAGATAATTTCAGAAGTTTGTTTAATTCATTTGAGAGAACACAGGTCATAGTCTGCAGCTGGGCCAGGCACGTTTGCTCCTCAGACCATGGTGTTAACTGCCTGCAGCCCAGTTACAGACCCCAGAGCATTGCCCCCGCCTTCCCCAAAAGTCTCCTTGAGGAGAGAGCACCGCCACCCGAGGGGAGGCACAAGAGCAGCTCCTGTACCTGCTCCTGCACCACCCCCTCCTAGTGAAGAACTCTGGGCAGAAGCCGCTGCCTTGCAGAGCACCTGTGACACAAAAGGTCACAGAATCACAGAGTGGGTTTGGTTGGATGGGACCTTAATGATCATCCAGTCCCAACCGCCCTGCCATGGGCAGGGACACTTTCTGTTAGCCCAGATTGTTCAAAGCCCCATCCAACCTGGCCTTGAACACTCCCAGGGATGAGGCATCCCCAGCATCTTTGGGAAATTTGCTTCTGTGCCTCATCAGCCTCACAGTAGAGAATTTCTTCCTGTTATCTAACCTATACCTACTCTCCATCAGTATCCATGTAAAGGGTCTCTCTCCCTCTTTTTCTTAAGCCCCTTTAAGTCACCCTCTCTTCCTCTCATGGGATTTGCTTACAAATCCCTCTTCTTTTACCCTCTATTTCAGTCATGCAGGGGGCATAACTTCTGTCAGGAATGGAGCCTGGGGGGACCATCTCTGCTGAGCCCCAGTGAGGGCTGTCCCTACAGAGCCATAAAATAGATTAGGTTGGAAGGAACCTTCAAAGGTCACATAGGACACTACTTGTCTGTTTAAACCCATATATTGTAAAGTTTATGAAACACACCTACAAATCTGTGCAAAAGCATACAAAAGTCAGGAAAATTCTCCATGGTGGGACACCTTAATGTAGTAACCTCTATGCAGCACATCAGGTTACTGATTTGTTGTCTCTCGTTTTTTTAAAGCAGATGTTTATTACTGTGCCTAATGTCCCTAACAGCATGTTAAGCTTGAAATACACTCAGAAAAATATTCTTAGAATGACAAAATAAAAACCAAAAAACGTGGAGATAGAAAGACACAATTATTTTAAGGTTGCTTGTTTCTCCTGCTTCAAAAAAAAGCAGCTTTAGTGACACTGTCTTCTGCTGTTTTCCTCTGTTCTGAGTAACTACATCTGGGTCATATAAATTGCCTGAGCAACTTTTTGTTTGTTATATTTTTGTATCCAAGACAGTGATGTAGGACACAAATACCTGCATCGCTTTCTGAAACTCCACTGCCTGGCACAACAGAGTGACCCATGGTCAGTCAGAAATCACTGCTCACTGACCATGACTCCACACTGATGTCCATGCTGGTGCTAGGAAGGAGGCAGAAGGATGGAGAGGGAGAGAAACAGTAAAGAGTTAAAAGCAGATTTATGTGGTCTTACCTTGGTTTATACTGCTGTTGTTGTCATGCTTTAATGTACTTACTTCGGGTACCATCATTTTTGGGTCATCACAGGTTGTTTTTTCTGCTGTTTCACTTCCTGACTGAGTACATTCACACATCAGCATCAACTTCTCAACCTTATCAGTACTTTACCCGTTATTGCAAACACTGCCAAAACTCCTTCTTAAGCTCTAAAACTCAGAAGTATTTTGCTTGAAGTTTGCTGCTTCTATTTCAGACTTGAAGGAGGCTTGTGTGTCCAAAACATTGTCTGTTTTCTTTCCAATTCTATTTCTTGGCCTATAAAATATATCACTTACAAGTCTTGTCTGCTTTAAAAAAATCTGTGTGTTTCTATGTAAGTTAATATTAGAAGCAGGATTGTTTCCTGTGGCAGTACAAATGATAATTGAAATTAATAGTCCTTGAGGCTCCTTCATTAGTTAAAAATCATCAATGATCAAAAAAAGCAGAGATGTCTGTGTACTTATAGTGTGTATGATATACTTGTAGGTATAAAATACTTTAGCCAACCCACCTGAATATTTTTTCCTCTGAACACAGACACTCCAAGCCACACGTGCTGTTCAGACCGTAGAGGTGGGAGAAGCCTCAGGCTGACTGAATTCACCACAATGTTTTGAAAAGCTGCTGCCTACAGAATGTGTGGGCAAAAACATGTTAAAGCAAGGAGAGAAAAATTAATTGTGAAATGTGAATGGCATAAAAAACATTTGTCTGTCCCACTCACATGTGGCTGTGCAGATCTGGAAAGGAGGAAGAGCTTGTCAGGCAATGGCTGGGGAACATGCAAGGCCTTGTTAAGGTTTTTTATGCCCATGGCACCCCAAAAAGTCCAGTGCCAACCATGGTGTATTGGTCTGAAAGCTGTTCTATATTCTCCTTTTCTGGCACTAGCAAGAAGCTATCTCTTGAGGGAAGATTTTGGATATCCTTGTATTTTTTTCTAAACCTCCTTTCTTCATGGAAGCAACCTGACCCTTTGGTTTATGTTTCCCTACTAACACAAAAAAATTACTCAACTTAAAGGAAATTTCAAAATGATTACTAGTATGATTGGTATTGATGAAGCAGTAATACTCTTTCTGCTTCAGAAAATGCATGCATTAATTCATCTCTGGCTCTAAGAACTGTGCTGTTAAAAAATTTAGCTGAAGTTTTATTGAGAGGTTTTTATGACTGACAAAATGTGTATTTCATATAGTCAGGATGTTTCTGCCACAAATCCTGAATATTTTACTGCCAATATTCAATCTTTCAGAAAAATTGGCTCCATAAAAATAGTCATAAAACAACAGTAAAAGGAATTTGTCTTTACATGAAAATATATATCTCGAAACAAACAGTTTTATGCAAAGAGGATGAGATTTTAAAAAGTATTGCTTCACTCACCATACAATTTCTTCTTTTTAATTATAACTGTCAGACTCTAAGAACATGAGAATTCAATTTGCTTAAATATGAATTTTATAAGTATGAAAAAGGATTAAGAAAAAATAAAGACATTTCATTCTGCCTAATATGAGATATTTCCTCAACTGATAATCTTGGTGATTAATGAACTGAACAACTGCATTTTGTTTCTAGGGTTTTGTGGTTTTTCTACAGACTGACAACTGTTAGCTGTCACTTTGAGGCACTGCAAAATTACATATGGCAGCTGTTCATTAAGATGATTAGAAAAAAACACTTGCAGCACTTTCTTTTTAAATTTATCCCCATTTAAAGTATTATTTTGTGATTCATTGTCAAAGAGATAGCTATAGGCATTATAAACATTTCGAACTCTCATGCTTCTCAGAAATTGATGGGTGAAACAATACAATGTTTGCATGCAGTAATTTCAGGGGAAGTAAAACTCCCACAGTTTTTCATATAGTACTGGTCTATTACATGCTAACATTCTATAGTGTCCTATATTTCTAACAAAAGTATAAGCTATATAAAACTTGTAAAATGTATTTGCCTTGTTTAAGTCACAGAACCACAGACTAATAGAATGACTTGGGTCAGAATGGACTTTAAAAATCATCCCATGGACGTCTTCCACTAGACCAATTTGCTGAAAGCCTTACTCAGTCTGGACTTGAACACTTCCTGTGTTCAACTGTTTTGTAAGTCCATGTTATAAAAGTTACATTTTGATGAAGAAAACTTAATTGTTCTGCATTCAAGTAAAATGGATGTCTCTGTCAGAGAAGGATTCAGATACTCAATCCACCCATGTAGGTACCAAGTGAAGTCTGTTGAATGTCTCTGACCATCCAGCCAGTAAATTGACAGCTAGTCTGCTGAAATTTACTGCCTTCAGCAGAGGGAATCTGCAGTTTGCACTCTGCCAAGTTCAAATCATATTCAGTGGTCTACATTATGACCACTGTCATCAAGAGCATTCTTGAATCAGCAGTCACTTGTGATACTCGTACTGGCACTACAGATCCATTCCCCCATAAAGCTGAACTCAAAACACATAGCTGAAATAAAGAAAAAAACAAAACCAATACAACAAAAGAAAAAAAAAGTATTGTCTAAAAAAATATGTTCTCTTTTTGATATATTCTGCATTCTGAAGAGAGCTAACTGAAAAACAGATTTCCCTTTTCTTCTGCACATACTTAATTTCAACATTGCTTGAAAAATTTCATTTCAAATTCTGGTTCCATGAAAGAATAACAATCTTTTTTGTGTGCTGAATTTCCAGTTGTGTGAATTTTAAATTCTCTCTTCACAGTGGTAGAACAGCAATGGTATGATTCTAATGAGTACTTTCCTATTTCTTTTTCTTCTTTCTTACTACGAAAACAATAGTTGAGGAGTGTGATCCATTTTTGAGAAACCAGAGCTATTGGTTTCAATTCCTCCAGTGAAAGGTGAGGTGTGAAAGTAAGAGATCTCAGGGCTGTCATAGTCTTGAGGGAAAAAGTCATTCCTCTTCTAGACTCTAGAACTTCTAGACTAGGTGCACACACAAAAAAAAAAAAAAAAAAAAAAAAAAAAAGAAAAGAAAAGAAAAGCAAAGAAAAATCTAAAGCTCTGAAAAAAAAACATTACCATCTGTTTTTGAGGTAGCACTGAATGTATTTCCTGTTTCTGTGTTTGCTGTTTGCTCAGGAATTGTAGCCTGGCTTGCAATGATTTCTGACTTGTGATTTCCATGTCCTGTTGAATTCTCTGCTGCACTAGGAACAGACAATACAGGAAATCATCAATTGCAAATGTGTGTCATAGCTAAGAACTCGAAAAGAGGCTTTGTTGTGAATACAAGATTATTTTCATTTTCTTGTGCAGGTGAGTGGAAATTGTTGACTTCAAAACCTCTTTAAGATATCTGACAATTGAACAGGAAAACTTGCCAAGCTCTTGTGAAAACAACCTCTTTCTAGGCACCCTTTTAAGTGTACTGGCAGCAACCACAAATAGCAGAGCAGACTGCCAACCTTTCTGGAAGTGCCACATTCTCAGTGTTCTCTGTGTGACCTTTGAGGAGCCACCAGAAAAGGGAAAGCAACTTCCTTCCCCCATTACAGGAGCTACTGTTGTAACATCACAGCAAAGAGGTAGCAATTCTCAGAGCTCAGCCTTGCTCGAAAGTGGAAACTCATTTCCCCTACTCGGACATTCTAATATCCCTATATAAGGTTCATAAACAATGTGCTGTGGAGCTATTTGCCTTTCTGTCTTTCCTGACCAGGCAATCTGGCCATCATTTCTGAAAAATGTGCACATGGACACACAGACCTCATGAAGTTTTCTCTCAAGACAGTGAGTGGGGATTACGAGGCCTTAAAGGACTTTGGTGTTTGAACTATCAGAAAGTCAATAACCTAGAAAATGAGAGTGACATACATATCAGTTGTACAATTTTTTTAATATAAATCCTTCATGTATAAGCAAGCGCCACCAAGCTTAACTGTAAAAGTAATGATGTTTTACAATTTTATTTTTTTAAGGGAAGAAAGGCAGTCTTCTCTCAGGTAAAAACTGTGAGGACATGGTTGTGCTTCTTATTTTCTGCTGGCTCTGTTTAGATGATTCCCCATCCAGCACCTGTGTTTGAAGCTCCTTTCACTCTCTTTTGAGGAACCTGGTGCTTAACTCTTTAATATACTTTGGTGATCCCACAACTAACAAAAAGATATTGCCATCCAATGCCTAGAGCTACTTTAGAACAAAGTGAAGACCGCTCTGACTCTGGTATCTAAAATGCTTAACACCTGTTAATTGCTATGGCAGTTTGGGACTTCAACACCTTTAGAACTGCTTTATTTTTACTAGGCTAAAAATATGGCTGAATTTTTTTTCTCTCTCTCTATAATCTTTCATTATAGTATTTTAGTTTCACATCCAATGTCTATTTTTTATCACCAGTGAAAGTTTTAAGACTTTCACTACTGTAGGTTATATACTTTTAAATACAGACAGCAGAGTACAGTACTTGAAGCCTTAAAGGTGGTGACTTCTGTAAACTTCCAGCTTACACAGACCATATTGCCTCCACTTGAATGACATCAAATTATTTTACAATAAAGTGCATATGTTAAATTAATCGCCTTAATTGCAGGCAAATTTAAAATAGTTTCAAGCTTAATTTCTACAAGTGAGAGAATTTATTTAAGGCATCAACCAAATTTTTGCTGTTGTTTTTTTAAGTAGCTTCACAAATTGAAGGAAACATTTAAAAAAGAAGGTGATAACGTTTCCCTATTCTTGCTTCAGGCACATAAATGTTATTTCCTCTGCAATGTCATGTATTGACCATCTGAATCTTGATAAATCAGAAGATAGATTGCAGTGGAGCTCTATGTATTTAAGTATCAAGCTGATCCATAACTTTCACAGCAACCAAAAGCCATTTCTTGTCAGTGCTGTCCAGAATATATCCTGACAGTTCAGTGGGAGTTTCAGTGCCATTTATTTTCAAATCAATACTCAATTACTAAGAGGAAGATTCACTCCCTTGCCCATTTTCAAGATGAAATTATGGACTAGAGCAATAACACTTAGTCAAGGCAAGCCACTGTCCATTAACTCATGATGCTACCAAAAAGCCATCCAGACACTTTATTAAAGCTCAGTCTTTCTTCAGCTTTTAATTAATCATTGTGAAAAAGGCCTTTCACATTGTGACTGATGACCAGAGAAAACAATTTTCTCCTAACTGCCTTTTAATTTCAACTCTGGGAGTGCTCATTGACTGAATCTCACAACAACCCATCAATGCTACTTTTTAATGTGTTTTCTCCTTTGTTATTGAGAAGAATGGAGTGGCAATGAGGCTTTGTGCTCCTCTTCATAACTCAAGTAATTGATTCAGTAAATGCCTCACATTTGCTAGTGGATAAAAAGTGCTGTCAATGTAGATAGTAGGTACTATATAAATTACTCCATTAACAGGAAATAAAGCTATTTACAATTTTTTTAAGTGTAAAGTGTAAGTGGCTTAAAAAAAAAAAGAAAGGAGTACTACTTCTTATGTGTCTGTATGGGTTGTTTTTTTTTTTTTCTTTTCTGTAAATACTAGTAATAGGATATAAAGGATCAGGAAAAGATTAGCAGACTAAGGCTGTCATCCTGCAGCACTGTGCCTATGTGGGTAGCCTATTCCAAACTATTCTTCTTGAAGAAGTTCAGCACTAAACAGTAACTCTTGTGGAAAAAGTCAAAGTACTCCTCAACAGTGGGCATATAGCATAAATTTTGCTTTATTTTTCAGTTATTCTGGGCACTGGGGAATAAGATGAAAGAGACTTTGCTGAGAAAAGAAAAGAAAATTAATTATAAGCAAAGAGATGCATTGTGTGTGTTTGCAGAAGCAAAGCATTCACTGAAACTGCTTTGTGTCTTCCAGAAATAAAATTTTCCTCTACATTTAACAGTGATATCCAGGAAATGTATACCTGGTAAAGTGGTGCTACCATCAAAGAACAGTGGATAGAGTGTAATGCTGCAAGCAGATACACTTTGTATACTACTGCTGTCCTTAATAACAGATATTTGGAAGAGTTTTATCTTTACATATTTTATGTGAAGATTTTTTTATGCAAGCCTATGTTTTTATACTCACTAGCAAACAAAAAATCACTCAATTCACTCATGTTCACAAATGGTAATATAATAAAATATATTACTCCAATATCATGAATATAACAATCATGCAATAGATAACTGCAGCATCAGATATGACTGTTCTGAGGCCATAATTTAAAGATTAGGTACCTTCTTAACTTTGAACCTTCTTAAACTTTTCTGAACATAATCCTTCAGAAATACTTGTATGAAGGAAGGTCTATTGATTAAAGATCAATTGCACGGCAAGTTAGGAAACATGCCAAAATAAAACGTTATATCAAAACAATCCAGATTGATGACCCTTGACATAGACAATGGCCTATACATGGAAAAAATCATAAACATGACAACAGTTTAAGAGCCTTGGTGTCATGTAGAAAGGACTATCTGTTGGTATTTTTTAACACAAAGGGCAGGTACATTTTCTGGCATTTACTGTTAAATAAAATCTGTACTATTGACTTTGGCATATGGTCTCGTTTGCACCTTAATTCCGGCAGAGGCATCTCTCAATAATCTGATCATAACACTATTAAATCTTCCAGGCTGAATTCTTCTGTAACATCAGAGGTTTTATTTTGCATGTTAACTGTGTCCCTTAAACCAGTACTTGTTTGTCTGACACCTTTCTTGCAGTTTATATCACAGGTTAACTCAGTACATTGTCCTAGCTTTAATTTTCTGATTACACTGAACAATTTCATGCTTCCTTTTTTATACATCAACTATCACCATCACCTTTTTTGCTCACAGATACACTGTTCACCTTAATCCTTACATTGTCTCCTGAATTATTCTTCTGAAAAGTCAGATTAACCAAGTATAGCCTCTCTATTTTCAAAAGAAGTGTGAAATAATTTTCTTAACTTTATCTTTGCACTTTTTATAGCCTTTCCAACCATGGATTATCTTCTGATTTTTGCAGATATTTAAAAATCAATTGTAATTATCTCATAACATTTAATTTCTACTGATTTCTAATGACTTTCTGCTGTTTTATTTTAGTACGTCCTCTTTTATCTCTAATTTAACTCTTCATTTTACCATTGAAACAAATAAGGTTTTCATCAAAGTTATGTTATTTCCACGTTATGAAATTATTGTTTGTTCATCAAAATATCATGGATTTTCTTTCAAAATCCACTTTTTTTACAGTCTAATTCTACTATGCATAACAGAACTTCATCTGAGTATAGTCTGACCTACCCAGGCTGGAAGTATTAAATAAATGGACCTTTTCTCTCCTCCATGTGGGAAAGTCACAGAACAGACTTTTCTCTTTGACTGTCTTTATAGTGTCCTTCCTTAACCTTGAATATAATCTTCTGGCCACATAATTCTTTTATTTATCAAAGAAAGCAAAAACATTCCTGTGCCCTTATTTACATGTGGAAGTATTCAGTATATTGTGTGTAGTCACATTTAATATTCATTCTCCCAGTGTGGCTTAAGACAAATGAATGAGATTGTTCCAGATATAGTTAATTTTATGAAGCCACAAAATGCAGACCTAGAATGAGCCTACCAACAAGGAAAGGACAAGTTTTGTGATACCCCAGACAACACTGGGATTATCCCACAGCTCGTGTGTGCCTGCAGTGATGGATTCTGCATTTCTTGAGATCACTAGTGCCCATCATTCATTTGGGCCCTTAGAAACATCTGTGAGAAATTCATCTAAGGTTGTATTCATGCAATTATTCCTGGGTTACCATGGCAATTCTCAAGAGAATCTCTGAAAAGGATAACATTGTTGAAGTGAACTTGGACACCTTATCCTGAATTGTGAAGGTTAGAGGTCAGAAGTTCACTACCAGGCATCGTATTTAAAAAGCTTTCTCTGAACAGGAGAATCAACATTGTGTTCAGTGCCAAGGAATGTTAGAGACTAAAATATTTTGTCTATCTTTTAGCAAGAATCTTCACTGTTCAATCTACACCCTGCTTTACAGTTATATCTTTTAAAGTAAAGAAAGTATTCCAAAAGTTCTATTTTAGAGTCAAATTCTTTGAATAAGGTAGACAAAGCAGAACCCCTGCATTATATGACTGTTGGTGTATTATCCAAAATTATTAGCTGTCAAGGTGGTTATTGCATGTTCCTTTTCACAGTGTCTTGCTTTGTAACACTTATTTCAGTATCACTCAATCACTGCTTTGTGCCATTTCACAGAATCACAGAATTGTTGTGGCTGGAGAGCATCTCTAGAGGTCACTCAGCCCAAGCCTCTGCTCACAGAAGGACCAGCTAAAGCAGTTTGCTTATGGCCATGTCTTATTAGTTTTAAATGTCTCCAAGGCTTGAGACTTCACATCCTCTCTGGGTAACCCTTTCCAAGGTTTGATCGCACTTAGAGTAAAAAGCTTTTTTCTGTTTTTATTATCCAACAGGAATCCCACGTTGTTTTCTGTAAAGCTGCTTTCCAACAGTCAGCCCACAGCCTGTCCTGCTGTATGGGGTTTTTCCTTCCAAGGTGAAGAAGGACTATTGTATTTTCCTTTGCTGAACTTAATCCATGAGATCCCTGTCAGCCCATTTCCACAGTTTGTCAATGTCCCTCTGAATGGCAGCACAACCATCTGGTGTACCATCCACTCTATCCCCTTGCTAACCCATTGAGGATGCACTCAGCTTCGTTGTCCAAGTCCTTAAAGAAGAGGTAAACCAGTGCTGGCCCCCAGTAGTGACCTTGGGTTATTCCACTAGTGCCTGACATCCAGGTGGGCTTCATACCTCTGATCAACCCTCTAGACCCAACTGTTCAGGCATTTTTCACTCCACTCCACTGTTCATTTGCTGACTGAACTTCATTAGATCGTCAATAAAGACATTTTTGGAGGCAGTGTTGAAAGCCTGACTAAAGTCAAGAAAAACAACATTGACTGCTCTTCCTTTTACCCACCAAGCCAGTTTCTTTATTGAAGAAGATTCCAAGGTTTGTCATAGAATCATAGATTTTTTTAAGTTGGGAAAAACCTCTAAGATCATCAAACTCAAAGATGATGAGGTGTGATTTCCCCTTTGTGAATCTATTCTGACTACTCCCAATCATCACTTCCCCTTAATACATTTCAGAATTGTATCAAAATTATTCATTCTGCCACCATCCCCAATATCGTGGTAGGTTGACAAGCCCATAGTTTCCCTGTCTTCCTTCTTGCCCCTCTTGAATGCAGATGAGACATTTGTTTTATTCCTGTCTTTGGGAGCCCTCTCCATTTGCCATGACCTTTCAAAGCCAATCAAAAATGGCTTTCAGTGACATTGGCAAACTTTTTCACTGCTCACTGTAGATAATTCAGACTGATGTTGATGAAGACCAGGAGCCCTTCCTCTCCTGTAGAATGGATATGGATTATTATTGATACTGTCTTGTCCTCACCACACATAAATGAATTTACTATTATCCCACAGTTTCCACTGTGTTAATCTTAAAATATCAATGTGAAAAAATCTGTTTTATGAAAACTACAAGAGAGTTTGATATAACAAGTATTTAACAGCTAGGTTGAATCAAAGTGTATAATATCCTCTTGGACTTGGAACATCTTTTTAGTCCTTTCACATCAGAAAATTCAATTCAATTTTTGTAAATATTTTTGCAAAATGTCAGACATAACAAGATCTCATTTACTTATTTTCAAGACTATAGGAATTAAATGTGTTTGGGGTCATTTTTAGAAACTTTTGAACATTACTCAGAGTTCACTTGAGTGCCACATCTGCCTTGGAAACACCTGACAACGTTCCACAGACCAGGTTACATCCCACTTTTTTTTGGCATTTGGCCTGGTGATAAGGCAGAGTTTATGACAGAAGTTGCAGATTATGTAGATCTTCACTACCTGAGCTCCTGATCGTGCCATGTGTGTTCTCTTATCATGCACTCCCATCAGCCAACTCTGCCGGCAGCTCTCTGCTGCTGGTCAGGAACAGGAGACTTAAGACAAAATATGTATCCATCAGCACAGTCACGATTTTACACAGTTTCTAAATGAAGAGACTAGTTTCTAACCCATCAGGACTGAGAATGATGGAAATGTTTTCAGTATTGTTTTCAATTAGATAATAAAAAGCTACCCGTGTCACCCTTACATGTCAATTCTAAAACATGTTTTTAAACAACCTTTGTACACAGATTTGCCATAAAAGACAGATGCATTTAGAGTAGTGCACACTCCCTAATTATTTTAAAGCTTTATCCTTTTTCAAAGCTTGTTTAAACAATGTTTTTGAGACACAGCTAAAACAATAGTGCAGTTGATTGATTACTGATGACTGCATGCTGTAGACAATTAAGTTTCAGACAGCTACATTTGAGAGCCATTTGGCATGGCAGGTTACTCTAACTAATGGAACAGAGGAACAGAGATTTAGTACGGAACACATATCTCAAATGAGAAGGTAGAAGAAACTGATTTTAAGTCACTAGGGACAGGTAAATGAGTAAAAAGAGAAGACAAAGTTATTGTCAAAATTATTGTCAGATATACATTCCTATTTGAATGGGTATCTATGCCATCTAACCCATGTGTTTTGAAGGAATTATATAATCTAAATCTGCTGTAAAGGCTAGATTGGCTTTATATCTGTCATTCCTGACAAATGTTTGTCTCACCTGTTCTTAAGGGTTTTCAAGTAGGTAGACTCCTTCAACTTCTCATGCAATCTATTCCAGTCATTAACTACCCATTTTGTCAGGCAGTATTTCTTCTTGTCTAAATCTGAATTTGGCTTTCTACAGTTTAAGTACCAGCAATACTTCTTGCCTTCTCGAGTGCAGACATAGAAAACCAATTGATTTCAGCATTTTCCATTTGCATATTTGAAAATTGTTATTGAAGATGGGATTCGGCACACTTACATGTAGCCAGCTTTAAGTGGATTCCCACTTGTGATGCGTATGTCAGCTCTCATTATAGTTATTTATAAAATAAAGTCTGATTCCTTCGAGAATACAGAATGCTCATGTAGGAATGCCAGATATGACAGGTTTCTGCTATGCCGTGCTGGAACATCAGCTGGAGGACAGGCAGGACATGTGGGAGACTTGAAAATAGTCCTGAATTCCTGGGTTTGGTTGTCTGGCTTAGGCCCTTAACCAATACAGCCAACAATGCAGTAAACAGAGAGCTTCACTGGTAAAGAGTAGTGTTATCTAAACCTCTAAATGAACAAGAAGTTCAGCGTATTGCTCTCTTTACATTTTAAAACCATCTAAAACCACCAGATGTTATTTTTGTGGATCACACAGAGAGTATTAGGATGAGCAAACTAGGACAGCTAATTCTCTAAGCTTAGCAAAGGAATCTTGCTGAGTTGTGAGGCAATCTTTCATTGTCTATCATCTCTGCGTAACTTAAAACACATTCTATATTGTGCCATTGACTAGACTAACAGATTAAAAGTAATTTATGAACTTGAATCACGGCACTAAGATTGGGAAAAATTAATCACATTAGTAAATTTAGCACTGTGCAACATGAAGTGCACTGGTGTGGGCAATGTAGAACCCTGGATATTAAAAACAAACAAATAAAAATTAGCATGAAATCTAAAAAAATTAGAGGTAAATGACTCTTCTATAATGAATTTTAGAATTAATTTAGGGGAAATTTTATGTTAGTTTAACTTGTAATTTGAAGTGATATAAAAACTTAGAGAAACTAGAAATGCTTCAAAATCATTGGTTTCATAAATAATCTTACTCATTTATTTGATAGTTCTGAATATCTGGGTCAAAATTTGACTACTGATGGTATTGAAATAAATTCACATTTTGTGCAATTAGACTATCTTTCTAAATTCTTAGTGATATTAGGTATATGATATATTGGGTTTTAATAATACTATATTATTTTTGAGTTTCTACAGTGTCCCATTGACACTAAAAACCACAACATTATGTATAATATAATAGAATAAAAGTTTGCATTTTTAGAAGGTTATAGAAGAGAACATTTTAAATTCATGGAAGTGACTTATGGCCTTTTGAAAATTCTCTCTTCCCATAGATCTTCTCCATGAATGTCAAATATCATATATGTTGATCTACATTGCTGTCATTGTGAATTTACCATCTTTATTTCTAAGAGATTGTCTCCTTTCAAGGTTCCATGGTCTAATAAAATCTGACTATTTAGTAGCATGTGCTCCGCCTAAGAAGCACATATACCAGAACAGCGAGAACAGGCTGATTAAATTGTTAAGAAGGAATCTTTTGGTACCTAAGTAATAAGACATTTAGGAGCAAGATACCACTACTTTACACATACTTTGTTAGATTCTTAGAGTAAATTACCAACAAAATGTGAAGAACTCAGTTTTGAATAAACAACAAAGATGACTTCCCAAGATAATTGCTTCATCCAGCCTGTGCCCAGCATGCACAGCACAAGATGTTTATTTATCTGAATCTACTCCCCATAGAACCTCACAGAATGGTGTTTAGGTGCTAATTTTAAACATTGGAATGTAAAGACAGGCTAACAAGAGGGATTTGGGTTGTGGTTGTTCATCTGGCATGAATACAGAACAGCACAGGTCACTGGTAACCAGCTGAACTCTGCTGCTGAAAGGACAGGAACAAAATAAACAGTGCTGATGCTACTGACTTACCTCATTGGAAATAATGGTGCTGTTGGTGTCAAGGTATTATTTTAAATATCAAGAAGACTGCAATCTTTGTGAGGCATAAAGGTCAGGAAATGCAGAAAATATATTCCATGTTCTACCTATTTTAGCATAAGATCTTGTAAAAATAATTCTACAGAAAATCACCTTAAGCAGAATGAAAAAGAAAAGTAGATCTGCATGGTGACATCCTTTCCAAAAGTAAGCAATTTTTTTTGTTTCTACTTTTAAGAAGATTATTTACAAAGAATATACTAATTTAGGAAATATTACCAGTGCTGAAAATGTAAAATACATTAGTCTTAAATATTACAAATTTCCAAGTAAAATGAAACACGAGTGGTTTCTTTTTACCTCTTAGCTTTCAGTTTACTCAATTTGCATTAAAATATTACCACTCAAAATCATGTATATGTACAAGGATTTGATTTTGATGGGATTAAGATTTCAAATTATGGGAATCAATAAATTACTTCTGACTGTCACTGCACATAAACTGAGAGAGATTTGGATAAGAAACTCTGTAGCAGAAGACATGGCTTTAGCTTTTCATACAGGGAGAATAAGAAAAATGGAGCTTGTTTCTTCGTTTCTCACTTTCCAGAGAAAGGAAGAAATGCAGGGACAGTTTCACCATCAGGAGGTTTATTTCAGATTCTGGGTGTCCCTCTAGCACTGGAGGGAACATTTATTCAGAAATGAATGCTTGTGTGGGGCAGATTACCAGCTCTCAAGTTAACCCATGCTAAATGGAAGAGTTTGAATGAATAACTGTATGCTAGAAATTTCAGAATCACAAGCAAAATATTCTAAAAGTAATATTATATCTTAGGCAACCCCTCAGAAGTTTATGTCCAATGAACTCTTGATGACCATGATGTCAACATGCAGAAATAATCAAGCTTTCACCACAGCTTCAATTCCCTTGCAACCAAGGCAGCTCAAACACACTCCTGAGGCAGAGCTGTCATTACTGGATTGCAGACCCAAACTGCTTTTCTGCATCTTACAGCACAATGGATCTTTCACATTTTTGTATCTAAGGACCTGACGGCAATTAGAGTTGTACAGGTACTTTCTCAGGCTGTTCCTGGGGAAATGCAGGTTTGGAGCCATGTAAACTGTCACAGAAAACAAATCTGAATCTCTCCCTCCTAATTTATTGAATTAGATTGCTGCAAATAGAATAATTTCATCAATTTATTCATGAAAAAGCAGTGCTGGTCTTGGCCTCTGGGCTGAACATGGAGAGGACCTTTGAGCATGAATAGATGAAGCCAACTCCATGTTGTCCTTCATAAAGAGGCCTGGGAGGAGCAGGAGACCATATATGTCAATGCACTTCATGCTTCCTGCTCTAGACAGGTCATTTTTAATTGGGGTCAGTCTTGGACTGACAGATGAAAGGCCATATCTTCCTATGCATTACAAAAAGAACCAAAACTTGGGCCTGCCTACTGTTCAGAATGTTAATAATCTAAATCAAAAATGCCATAACACAGTGCTTAGCTTTTCTGATGCTTAATGCCAAGTCAGAGAGACAAACACATGGTTAGACATTATTTTAAACTAACTCTTTATTTTATTTCTTCTTTTCTATGAAAATTTTTCTTTCAGAGATATAATAATAGCAAGATAAAAAAAAAGTTAAATTTAAAATTAAGTGAATTTCTTTGTGTTTGGCTTTCTATAAATGCAGAGAATAACTTACAGCTTGTAGGGTGGTAGAGTAAAATAAACACTGAGACTGAAAATCCACAAATCATAATGTATGAGCTGGAGTACAAGAAGACATGTTTATTCCTAGTAAAGAATTTATTGTATGAGACTGATGTCCAATTAAACAAAAAAAAAAAATAACATAAAGTTTGAAATTACTCTGCTTAATACTTACCACCCCCTGCATATTGTATTGTTTAAATATGTTAGGACAGGATAATCCATTAAATATTTATTAGTAAATTCAATCATGGCAAATTATTTCCCCCTCATTCAATGTATAATAGTACACCAATCAAGCATCTTTTGTTTCACAGTAATCACTGCATCAACAATCTGTAATTATATATAAAGCTTCTGAATAATTAGAGGAGCAAAGAAAGAGACATCTCTTTGGTAACTAGTTCCCCTTCATTTCTTCTGAACAATTAAAATACCCATATACATTAACAAGATGGAACATTCTGAGACACAGGTCTCCAGTAGCAAGCGTTGGAAACTGTATCATATTTGCTTGTTTTACTTTGTGGGTGGAAGTAGATTTATCATTTTTTCTTTATGAATAAACTGCCAATTCATTAAGAGAGTTTTTAATCTTGTTTATTCTTCCTCAAAAAATGATATTAACTACATGGTTTAGAAAGAACTTCAGATATCATTACATTTTTACTTCGATCGAATAAATATTTTCTAAGATTTTGCTTAACTTCAGAAAGCCACAAATTCTTTTGGAAGACCAATTTCCCTAAAAGCAGCACAGAGCTTTAGCTCACAGAAGGCTAAATATCTGAAAGCCAGAGAGAGAAATAGAAGCTGGTACTTACTATCCCATTACTGAGCTGGATCAGCTTCTCATCTTGAGCCAGCAAAAAGCCAAGAATACTTTGAAAACCAAGAGTTTCAGGCACTGCTTACATGCCAACACATGGCTAAACGTAAAGGGAGTTATAAAATAGATATTAATATTAATGTGGACAATAATAACAACAGCATCAGAAATATCATTAGAGATCAACAAAAAACAACAACAACAATATGATTAGTACTCCAGGGACAAGAAAAATTAATGAAGAAATTTTTACTTTGCAATGTGTGTTATCCTTTCCTTAGTAAAAAAATTTGTGAAAAGAATTCCTTTAATATTGGCTGCGGTTAATTAAATTGTAAAATGTGACACAATCCATTGTAAGGTGATTTACTTGTTTATCTGATACATGCTTTTCAATTTCCTCCTTGATTTACTTCTTCCTTTTGTATCTGTTCAAAATCCATGTTTTAAGTTTCTGAAGGCAGGGAGTATCTTTTTAGCATCTATCACTCAGGGCTCTGGATTGGTATTAGGTATAATAGTAATTCAAAGAAATAATCTTTTCAGTATTTAGTCTCCAGAGTTGCTAATCATGACCTTGTTCCATTACAAAATCTAAAGCACTGATGGGGATTTTCTAATTTTCCAATGTAAAAGTTAATATTCAAGGACAGGATTGTGAAACATTTAAAATATCTCCATTGATTTGGACTTAGACATGAAAAGAACATGAAAAAACAAAATATTACAATGTTGTTATTTTTGTCAGCAATATAAGCAAAATGAGACCCGTTAAAATTACCTCAGTTTTTACAGTTTGTCTTTGGCCTTTTAATTTGTTCAGCTCACTTTTCATGGTGTTATAACTTCATGTAAAGCAAATTCAAGAATTTTGATTGAATGGCAATGAGAAAACTCTGTCAGAAAATGAAACAAAGCTCTGTAATGTTGCAGCCAGCATGAGGTAGTTTCAAATAGTTTAATGTAATTATAGCTTAAGATGTCAAAGTCTCTGGAAGATAGAGAAAAACTCTGTGAAAACAGAATGTGTTCACCTTCTTTATTACAGTAACTAAATCAATGTCAGGTACTCAAGTAGGAGCTAAACATAAGTTTGCACAGGCTATGAGAAGTAAAAGATACTCAAGGAAGAAAACTAAATTGATTTTGTCTGAAAAGAAATGTAGAATAAAAAGAATAGGTTATTGAAAGATAATTTTCTGTTTCCAAATGAGGAAACCTCAACTCTGTCTCTGGATTCAGATCTGGAGTTATGCTTTAAATCTCTATTAAGTTCCACTTTAGTCTTCGTAATTGACAATCATGCACTGAAAGTATCACTTTCTGCTCAATCTGAATTGTAACAGCAGAATAAGATGTCTGTACTACTGTGAAAGTTGCTCTGTGGGCAGAAGTACTCAGTACTGCTGTTGAGGGTTTTTTCCTTGACAAATCCAGCTTGCGTGTTTAATTTTTTTATTAAAATATTTTTATAACCTTTCAGTGAGAAATATTTAAAACTTTGAAATAGTGATAATGTTTTTCATTAGGTATCAATTTTTGGTGAAGGAAGTATGTGGAAAAATAGATAAATACCATGAGGGAGTGAAACAAAATTTGGGCTACATTATGTCAGGCCCTCCCCCCTTCAAGAAAATGAGAAAATATTGACAGAGTTCAGGGACTACCATGTTATCATTTTATTGTTTCCTAGCTTACAAGAGATGGAACAATGATAGGCATTAAGGAGCAGTTTAAGGACCTTTGTTATCCAAAGACAATACTTTTTCCAGGTTTTGCAAATAAAATCTCTTCAATTAAGTCTATTTTCTTTGTTATCTTTTTTACCAGTATGGGTGTAGGTCCACAGAGACATGGAGATTAATGTGTGGGATGATATACTGGACCTTGAGAGAAAGCAGGAGCCACAAAAAGAAATCTAACACAAAAAATATATTTCCTATATCTTTGAAACATAACTAAACAAGGTCAAGATTTCATTTTGTCATGCTGTTTTTCAGAAAACTTGATTTTCTTCACATCCAATCTTTCTTCTTCTGATTTTACTAGTCAGTAGTCTGGTTTTACCACTTGAAATACTGGAGGACATCTTTTACATAACACTCCTGTGCTATAAACCTTTAAAACAAGATTTTTTTTTTTTTTTTAAACAAACAGGTGAAAGAACAAAGGAGAACTTACATTGGCACTAATTAAGCAAATGAACAGTAACTCTGTGCTCTGACAGGCTCAGTTGGAATAGTAGGGTGGACATCAGCACTTCCAGCTCACCTCAGTACTTGGGAATCCCCTCAGCTGTGTTTCCCTCTACTAGCACACCGCTACTCACCTAACTGTATTTCAGGTTACTTTTTACTACAAATCTTTTTAAATCTCTTCAGTTCACCTCTCAGCTACATGGAAGATGATAGAAAATACCCACTTCCACTCATGTCTGTGTATTCCCATTCCAGTCAACTGTCTTGGGCAACTGTGACTTCAAAGAAATATTTTTTTCTTGTTTTCCCAATTGATCAAAGGACTCATAATGTATAAAATATCTGAAGAAAATCTTTGCAACCATAAGAATTCAAGCCATAAGGTGTCACAGGAAGCCCTGTGAGCATCCTGGATCTCTAAAAGGTCTCAAGGAGAATTCCAAAATCCCACCTTAATAATTAGCAGTTATTGTTGCAAACCTTGTTTATAACAAACAATAAAGACATTGTTTTCAATCAGTGTCCACTTCAAACTCCTGAACAATTTTCCATCTTTTAAGATTAACTAGAGGGTTTATGGTTTTTAAATTATTTTTAAATATGGGTTTAGAACAAAGATGAAGAATAATAGCAAAATAGAATTTTATTGGGAACCAAAAAAACCTCCCACTAGTGATTAAGTGTCTTATTCAGTTCAAGGGTGAAGTAAAAGACATTAAAACTCTAGGAGGTCATCATTGTAGTTTTGTTCATGCAGACTCATTGAGCCTCAGGCAACACGCTGTTGTTATAGACACTTTCAACCCTGCTCAGTTTGTGTTTTGTTTAGTTAATTTAACAGATGTGCATAGCTTGCAATCATGATTTGTTATCTATTGAACTTTTTAATAGTCTGGAAAGAAAATAAATGATGGTGGGTCAATCCATCCTTAGGCAAGTTAGATAAAAATTTGAATATGTGAAAAAATGGTATTTCTACTAGCAAACCGAAACTTACAAATATTCCTTGTTGACATTCTTTTTTTGCCCCTTTCAAAACTGTGTAAAGTTTAGGAAAAGATTGGCTTTTTTAAACTGTATTTCAGATTTTAAACCATTCTCACATTTTCACAAGAAAAGAAAATCAAAACTACTTTTTTTATTGAGCATTTCTCCACACAAGCAGGGGATGTTCAATCCTATTAGTGTTCAAATACAGTTAAAGCACAGAGAAGGGTTTCCTGCAGAAATGAATCACTACATGTTTTTCCTTCAGACAAGGCCAAGCCTTGTCAGTATTTGTTAGTTGTCCTCATTGGGATGCTGTGTATTTTTAGTTTCGTTCTAGTAAAAACCAGTACATATCTCCAAGGCATATTTTTGTCAGGATATTCTGATTTTTGGAACCTGAGTAATCCAGTGGTTTTCTATCCTCTGGCCGCAAAATATCTAGCTGCCTGTTTTAAAACCAGCAGGACCACTATCCCGTATTTGAAAACCTTTGACACTTGAAATACATTTATGAAGCTTCAAAGCATCAAACTAAATGTAAAGCGAATATAAAAAAGCCATCTCATAAAATTTCTTTTTTGACATATACCAGGAACATCAAATATTCAAAAAGCAGGGAAGCAAAATAAATCAACATCATGATATAAAATGATGGTTTATGTCATTTAACAGAAACATAGGAGCAATGCAGTATCTCTGTCCAGAAAGCCATTAGTGGGCATTAAAGGAATGTGCTTCCTTGGAAATTAATTTCCATTGATGTAAATGTCAGTGTGTGTGTTGACGAGTAACTCATTTCATCCTCAAATTTTTCACTAAAACACATGCTGTAAATTAGACACACAAGCATACCCAGGAGAGCCTCTTTACTAAATCAGTGACTGCTAACTAATGACTTAAGCAAATTAAAATTGTGTAAATAAAGGACAAAAACCCAAATTGCACAGCAGTTCCACAGCTCGTCCTTCCTCCCTGATCTATCATTTAAACATTTGTTTAACTGACCAGGAATTTGAGGTGGGAGGAGTTGCTGTCCAGGTCAGTGTGGCTGGGCATGGCAGCACCCATCCATCCTGACAGAAAGCTGCTGGGCTCCAACCACATGTTGCTCCCTGCCTCACTGTGCTTCCCATGACTACATTCTGTGTCTTCCATTTTCCATCTTCTCGTGAGTTCTGATTTCCAGCCTTCATGTGGTTGTTGCTTATCGGTTTGTAAATTCTTGTGCTAGCATTGCTATCTAAGGTCTCTTCTCCTTCCTCTTGCATGACATTTTTAGGGCTTAGAGAAAAGTCATTTGGTGACCAACATAAAAACTACTGAAAAGAGGGGTGTACTGAGATAAAGCCTGATATCAGCAAGAATTAAAGGTTGTGCACCTTTTCGATGTAGTCCAAGTGTAAGCTTTAAGAAAGGCAAATGAATGTGCATATATTTTTGTGCATTTGCATCTGTTTCATACCTTCAAGCAGCTGATGCAATATACCATGGCAGTGATTATGTAAGCAATGCACAGATAGGTACACTAGCTTGATTCATGTCAGATCAATGGCACACTCAACTCCTCTATGGTGCAGCCTAGGATGAGACTTTTATGAAGCAAATGTGGGAGGAAGGACTGTGAGAAACCCCACCTGGGATGTCCCAGTCTTTGTTGCATTTGAAGAGAGAGACATTGGTTTTGTCACTGAACCACATATGAATGCAGACGGAGGAAGTTTTCATGGCGATAAACAGGAAAGAATGGTTTGTGAATGGAAGTTCCTTCTGCAGTTTTTGTGATTGCACAAAAAACGATTGGTAATTTTTTGTCATCAGCATTGCAAATATAAGATAAGTGTCAAGAGATCCTCTGATTTAACCCTTCATATTCAGGTTCACAGGTTCTCAGACTATCACTGGCAGAAGATTATCTAACTTCTTTATGGAAATCTGCTATTGATGTTCCATGACACTCCTCAATAATCTGTTCCAGTGCTTTAGAGCTTTTATAACTAAAATTCATATTTGACAGAATTTTACCTAAAAGTGTCTTGAGTGCATGCTATGTTCATTAATTCTGTCTTTATTGTCCTATGACACAGTAGATACATTGCACATCACTATCTTCTGTAAAGAGCTTTATGTGTACTGGGACCAAAATCATCCCCACTTTTTTGTTAAAAGACTTCAAAAATTCCTTTAACCTTTTTCATAAAATGTGTTTAACAGCCTCAGTATTGTCAGTCATAATTTGTGAGCTACTGCTGATTTGGCTTTAATCTTAAAATAACATTTATAAAACCAGACAGAACACTCAACATGAAGCCTCAGTAGTCCACACTAGAATGGAACCATTAGTTAATTTTTCTACATACGGTTTTTTTTCTTGCAAACAGAATAGCCCAGAACACAACTTGACTTCCTTTTTTTAAAAGGACAGATATTTATATAATAAACCAAATCCTTGCCCATGATTGATGGCATGGCTTTTGTTTAAAAAGCCAAGTTTCAGAAGATAACTCAGATTCTTTGCCAGTAATTTTCTGCTCTCACCTTCTCTGAGTTTTGACTTTCTTCTTTTACTGATTATAGATAGTTTTACCAGTTTATCCAGATTGTGTTTTCTTCCTAACTTTCCGTGATTTCTTTCATTTTTTGACAATAACTTTGATGTGATTGTGGAATTAAAGAATAATTTATGTTAGAAAGTACATTTCTTTCTCCAGCAAGAGCATATTCAAAGTTATATGAGGTTTATCAGGGTCAAGTCAAGTTGTGAATAAATCCAAGGATGAAGATTCCACAACCTTGCTGTGCAACCTGTTTAATTTTGGCCATCTGACATCTCTTGAAATATTATTCTAGTCTGATGTTGCATTGTTAATAAACACTTGGTTAGGTTTTTGAATCAGTTGCACATGAATGTAATAGATTTGTATTTTGGTCTTAAGGATACAATATAGGACAGTATAAAAGAATTTGCTGATATACCTCTGCTTTTTCACTTAACCAGGAAATGAGTTCAAATTTTACTGTAGCTAAACTTACAAATCCATGTTGTTTTGGTACTCATGGAAGCTTAAAAATATAAATTGGTTTGTCATATGCTAGAAAGTTCTGAAACCTCAAGCTATCTTTTATTTTATTTCTCATTCTGAAGGCCACCTGGGCATCCGTCATTTATGTCTTCTCAAAGAAATAGCTTAGTGGTTGTTGAATAGCTTAGATTTTTGAGGTCTTCTGGGATTGACAGTAAGTAAAATCAAACTAAACTAAACAGTTCTTGCCTCTCATGTTTTCTTTCTTAGGAATATGCTAAGTTTCAGGCCCTAATTTCATTTATTTGTTGGTTTATAAAAATTAAAACATAGAAAGTTATTAATATGACTGCCTTATCTATGAAATGCCAAATTTGCTTCCCATCCCAGTCACATCATGGACTCTCATTTATCTTTTTACATTTTTATGGAAACTTTCATTTTTGTTGCTTCTACTTTTGTTATCTACAATCCATTTTTTATATTGTTCATTTTGATTTTAGTCCCACCTGATGGGCTTGCTTTGGGGTCTTTTTGTTTCTTTGTTTTCCTTGTGTTTGTTTTGATTGTGAACCTTTTGTTTTAGTATTTGCAAAATATTTTCTTTCTTCCATACACTTAAAAAAATTTGGTAAAAACATTAGATTTTCATTTTCTTTTATGCCTCAGAATGTCTTAGAATATGTAGATTGGTTTTCTGCTTTTAGTACCATATGTTAGATGCAAATTCACCTTTTGTTCCTCAGACTATCTTCCCCAAAGGTCCTTTCTACTAATCCCTCTATATGCTGAATTCTGTTCTTTCTTTTTCTGCTTTCATTCTTTCATATTACTATTATGAGAGTCACAAATGATGTAACTTCATGGTCACTTTCTTATTCTTAGAGATTCTCTGAGGTTTTTGTAGTAATTACATTTAATGTTGACAAGTTAACCTGTTACAGGCAGGTAGAGAAATTACATCATTTTGAGAATGTGCCCTTGTAAATTTGGTGAAGCATTAGTTTCCATGGATGCATCAGTTAAAATGTCCCAGCAGCACTGCTAGAAATGTAACTCTTCTCATCCAGCTGACAAATGGATTGCCAAATTCGTTTCAGAACTCTCAGTAATTCTTCTTTTACTGGATTTTGCACTGTGCAATCCAAGGAATTGAAGTTATTCTGCATGGAACCTTCACACAGAAAATTACACCGTTAGCCAGCACATCTCTAAATAGTTCAGAGAGATGGAAAGACATGTCGGAAAGAATAGAAAAATGTTTGCCCCTCCAAATTTAGTTTCTCAATTTTCTGATTGGGGAAGTGCTTCAGTACAAGATCTGACATTAATCAAGCTAGTGTACCTGTCTGTGCATTGCTTACATAATCACTGCCATGGTATATTGCATCAGCTGCTTGAAGGTATGAAACAGATGCAAATGCACAAAAATATATGCACATTCATTTGCCTTTCTTAAAGCTTACACTTGGGCTACATCGAAAAGGTGCACAACCTTTAATTCTTGCTGATATCAGGAGCAAGTTTAAGTAATGATTTAGGTTTTATGAGCCTAATTCACTACTACTTTTGACTTTATCATTACTAATAACCATTTAAGGGACAACGAGTCATCACAAGTTGAAGTAGTGGCTATTTCTCTCCGAGGTAAATTGTCCTGAGGATGAGTGAATTGTTGGCTGTGCGAGATCAGTTGCACAACAGGTGTATTCCATGGGCAATATTTAGATTTCCCAGTTCATGGTCACATGATTAAACCAAGTGTGAAAAATAAAAATCACTTTGGACATCATTGTAAAATTAGGCATGGCAGATGGTACATTTCACCCGGATTTTTCCCTGATGCCAGGCACTTGATATAGCCTAAATTCTCACTGGGTATTTTGTATTTCTGACCCAGAGGAACAGAGCTCAAGCCTTCTCTCCTGCTAAGCAGGTTTTGGAAGGAGGCCCTCAGTAGCTCGGGAGTGCTCTTATTAAGGTTGTCTAATTCTTTAATAAATAATAAAAAAACATGTTTATGAGAGCTATCATGTTCCTACTTTAGACGTGTCACATTCTCTATTTCACTTCTCATTTCTCGCTCTACATCAGAGACAATATCCAAGTAACTGCAACTGTACTCTAAAACCAAGACTACAGTTGAAGTCTATATTTTCACAGCAAGCAGCTTCTCACTTTTCAAAACTACAGACACCTTCATGAACTTCCATTTGCATACTCTTATCTACACAAATCTGTTGTTAGGTTTATGCCTTAAAACAAAGATAATCCATCCTCCCTAATTATCAGGCTGAGAAACATCAAATGCAGTGGTCATATGCCCCACCCAAGACAGATTTTTCTGATTTAAAACAACTGGTAGAAACTTAGCTTGATGACTGATAATATATTTTCAAGATAACACTTTATCAAAACATGACAGCAGCTGTGAAATCTCAGAGTTTCTCCTCTCTCCTCTGTGACACCTTGATAAGGCAATTACAGCATAATTACCTTAACAAGTGGCATTACAGGAAATTATTGTCATTCTCCTGTTAGAATAACACATAATCATCAGCAAGTGTATTCTAGCATCCCCAATCAGCATCTGATTAGCTGGAGCTAACTCAGAAAAAAGAGTGTAATAGGTGGGCAATAATTGACAACTTACAAGAAAAGGATAAAATATACCTATGGTGTGTGTATGTATATATATATACATTCATATATATATATTCAAAATTCCTTTGTCAAGACAGAAAGTGAAATCCAGATGGTGATTGTCTTACATCTCAGGAAATGAGAGGTTTATTCCTGATGCCACAGAGATGAAAGAAGTGAATGTGAGAAATTACTTATACTTTCCATGATACTGTCTGCATATTTCTGTGAGGAGGGACCAAAGTGTTTGCAAATGTGCCAAGCAAAACTATACTGTAAGAAAAAAAAGTGAATGCTTTCTCTTGGGGTTCTTTTAGTGAATCTGAAATATGATTCACTGTCAAAGGTATTACTCACTAAAAGAGATTCTTATTTTAATTTTGAAAATATATATTTAAAAACTCAATAGCAGGTAGAATTATTTTAAGTGTTCCTCAATCGTAGAACCTAAAAATCATTCTCCTTACAACAGTGTTTTAACTATCAGTTTGAGAAAGGAGAGTGCTCCCCAAACCACTGAGTTGAGTTTTCTTGTAAATGTGACTCTAGGGGCTAGCAATGCTTCTGAATTTTCTCTTGGAAGAGAGTTGCTTTTTTTTTTAAATGGGGACTGCTTGTTACTTTGGTCTTGTCAAAATAAACATCAAAATATAAAAGGACAAACTATCCTGTTTAGAATAAAGAATGTAACTGTCCATGCATATGTGGTAAACTGTGCGAACAAAAGTGCAGCTGGTGAGAGAAATGATGCAAAATTGATGGTGCCTTTGGAAGCTCCAAGTGAAAAATTTATTAAATATGATCCAAGGCCATAGCTTTCTATGTAGAAAGGAAATTGAACCAATACAAAAAAGAACTTTGTTTGCCGTAAAGAACCCTGTATTTAGAATGAATGTGCTTTCAAATAAAAGCTGTTACAACTAATTGCTAGTTAGAACCTCATCCTATCTGCATTTTGAGTAACTTTCTGTTATATTTCTCAGTCAAATTAAAAAAAAAAAAAAAATTCACACAGAATGAATGTTTCAGTTTCTTCCAAAACTGTTAACCCATCCCTTTTCTCCTAGAAAAAGCTGATTAAAGATTCCTAGACTGAAAATTATAATTTCATCTCTTCTGTAAAATCCTCTGTTAATGAGAAATTTTACAAAAACCAATTTCTTTTTATGCCTACTTAGCAATCTTCCCCAAGCTTTCAAAAGCCCCTTTGTGATCCTTGAGATCCTTCTGAATGAAATGTCTGGCTTAAGCGAGGGTCAATATTTTGTGTCCCTTTCCGTGAAATAGGATAATCTTTTGTTTTAACACATCAAGATTGAGAATAAATTGCAGGGTTAAGGTATACAGGTAAGCATGAGAAGGAAAAGTCAGGCTGTTGTAGAGAACAGTTATCTGCATATATGCAGAATGGGAATGGGAACAACAACATGCAGTTAAGTAAATCTTGAGGCTCAATCAAAAATAAGGTTTAGTGTTTACCCCTAGATCTTCTTTCACTGAAGGATCAATCAAATGAAAAAAGTGAAGACATGTTGGAAAAAAAATCTGTTTGGGTAAAAGAGATTTGAATATAAGGAACTTAGACCTTTTCCAAAACTCATTCACTGACTCTTTAAAACCAAATTTGCTGTGAATGAGTCATGGACATTTGAGTCAATTAAATCTATTTGCTTTGGTGAGCAATCCACCATATACACCTACTGAAAGGCTATTTTCCTTCATGGGCAGCATCAGCGATGTAATTATAGCTAACTCCAAACGCATACCCAGATTTCTTTGCCTGTGTGACTCCATGATCCATGTTTTAGTGGTAAACACCTTTAGTATTGTTGGTATTATTTTCAAATAATAAAATAAATAAAATATTTTTTAAAAAGAACAAGCAGAAATCACACAGAAGGAATTTTGTAATATATTTTTACAATTAAATCCATCTAATTGAAAAATCTTATTAAGATCGATAAGGCTGAAGACAATTTAAATAGGATTAATTGAATTTTCAAGAACTTTTGCAATCAGAAACTTCAAGCTGCTTTGTACTACCAATTTATCCCTATATGACCTTATTTTACTTTTAGTATTTAGGAATACTTTTTCTGGGGTGAAACCATTGCATACATGTTTTGAATAAAAGTTCTGTGTTTGGATCAAGACAATCAAAGTGGTGCATGTAAGGATCTGGTTGAAATCAGTATTGATCTGGAGATGAGCTAGTTTTGTTACACAGCTAAATTTTTACCTTGTAGAGCATGACATCATAATACAAAATATGATAAACAATAACTACTAAAAGTTAATATATCTTTAACCAAGAATTAGTCTTTGCATAATAAATAAATGCCAGTACTTATAAATCCAGAAGTCTTTCTGCATAATGAACTGTGGTTTAATGTCAAAGAGAATTGTCACTTAATTGAGTATCATCAGGTATAATTTGTACTGTAGCACAGAAAATGCAATAATGCATATGCTAATTTAAAGAATGTTTTTAAAGATCTCTCTGTAAAATCACCTATTTTTCTTGCTGTTAATAAGAGCAAAAACATTGATTCCCCATGAAACATTTTAAAGAGTAGCAAAATTTCTTTAACATGTGATTTAACAGCTTTGGATATATACTTTTAATGTGATGTCCATAACAGCTGAAACACAAAGCCTTCTGAAAAGACTTACGAAACAAAATACTATAACAGCCCATTGTGATCTGTGAGGAGCTAATACTTTCCGTATAGCCAAGTACACCTCTGATAAAACCATGGGAAATGATAAATATATAATTGTGTGGGTGAACTGGCTGCAATAGATCATAATGAAGATTATACTAGAACATGTTCCCACATCAGTGTTCATTTCATTTCTTGATGTCCATTCCATTCCTGGAGATCAGAGACATCAGTGGAGACCAGTGGCAAGTGAGACTTCTCAGGGGTTGGTTTGGGGACAAGAACTTCTTCACTTCTTTGTCAGTGACACGCACAGTGGGATTGAGGACCCCCTCAGCAAGTTTGCCAATGATGCCAAGCTTTTTGGAGCAGCTTTTCCACACCCTGGAGGGAAGGGATGCCATCCAGAGGGCGCTGGGCAGGCAGGTGTGCACGTGAACCTCATGGAGTTCAACACAGCCAAGTACCAGGTCCTGCACCTGGGTCAGGGTGACCCCAAGCAAAAATACAGCCTGGGCAGAGAATGGACTCAGAGCAGCCCTGGGAAAGACCTCAGGGTGGAAGTCGAGAAGAAGCTCAATGTGCAATGATCCAGCAGTGTGAAGTTGCTGCCCAGAAAACCAAGGTTGTCCTGGGCTTCATCAAAAGCAATGTGGGCAGAAGGCTGAGTATGGTGATTCTCTGGATTCTGTTCTTGTGAGACCCCACCTGGAGAGCTGCATCCAGCTCTGGGACCCCCAACATAAGATGGAGATGGACCTGTTGAATTGAGTCCAGAGGAGGATGAAGATGATCAGAGGATGGGAGCAACTCTCCTATGGAGACAGGCAGGGAGACTTGGGGCTTTTCAGCCTGGAGAAGAGAAGGCACTGGGGAGACTTTATAACACCTCCCAGGACTTAAAGAGAGCCTACAGGAAAGCTGGAGAGTAGTGATCCGTAAAGGTCTCGTACCTTTAAACAGAAAGAAGGCAGGTTTAGGTTAGATATTAGAAAGAAATTCTCTACTGTGACTGTGAGGGTGGTGAGGCACTGAAACACTGCCCAGAGAAGTTGGGGGTGACCCATCCCTCGAAGTGTCCAAGGCCAGGCTGGATGGGGTTTTGAGAAGCCTGGTCCAGTGGAAGGTGTCCCCACCCATGGCAGGGGGTTGGGACTTTAATGTCTCTTCTATCCCAAACCAGTCTGTAATTCTGTGAATTATTCAGTACTGAAAAGAAGAGCTGACAAAATGCTATAGAAATAACTGTCTCACAGTGTCAAGTATTAACAACATTATGCTACAGTTTAGATTCTGTTTCCTCTCACTACAGAGTAAAAGTATTCTAGGTTTTACTTGTGTAACTGAGAGGTTTTTATAATACATACGTATACATAAGGTACATATTTTCTTCCTAATCAAATTTTCAATTGTATTACATAGATGCCTATTGTCTACCATGTCAAAAATTATTAAACTAGTTATAATTTTGTATTAGAAACTAGGCCATTTCTATATCTCCTAATTCATAAGGCTGTTCCTAAACACGTATAAGTCTACATGCTTTGTTGTGTTCTGTTTCAAATATGATGTTTTACACTCTGTGATGATTTTCCTTAGCCTTTTATGTCCCTCTACAAATAATACATAAATACAAACATTCAGCAAACAACACCAGACTTGCCATTTTATTTGCACAGCAGAGGAAGATGAAATGTCCTGGTTTTATTCAGCATAATGTTTATTTCCACTGGCACAAAGAGGTTTTTACATTCATTTCTCTGACAATTTAAAAAAAAAAATCTTACAGCCTGCATTAGTAACATAATACTGTATACTATTTCAAAAGAGCACATAAAAGGGCCTTTGTGAAGGGGTCCTGTCATTCTAGTGTAATTCTGTAATGGTAGAACAAAAATACTTTGTGTGTTTCAACAAAATGCTACAGACTCCCAAATATACTCTTTCAAATAAAGGCAAAATACCTGCTGCTGGAGGAGGTTAAATCACTGTGTGAGCCTCAAACATTCCAAAATATCTTAATCACTGAAAAACTGACTAAATAAGCAAATAATTAAAAATGGAAGCCTCCCTCCTGTTCTCATTTCCCATCTCTCTCTTCCCAAAACAAATAGAAAAAAGGAACTATGGAAAAATTCTAGCTGAAAGTGAACAGGATTTTTTATAGTGTTAAGTGATGTTTATACCAGGATAAACTGAAAAGGCAGAAAGACTAATGAAAGAAGGCATCTGCTGAAATAAAACCTGATGAACAAGATAAAGTTAAGCTCACTACACAAGCTGCTGAATTCTTCATCAGTATATTTTATTATCCTCCATTTCATCTCTTCAGATATGTGTATTATCCTTACCATTCAGTAACATAAGTAGTGTTTCTTTTCTCACAAATTGTTAAAGAGCCTCAAACACTTTAACATGACATCAAGATAAATTATATATCAGGTGAATTGCTCTCATCTAGTCCATTCTTTCTTGTTTTTTTAAGTGATATTTTCCATTTTCAAAATACATATATATCAAGCCATGGGTACCTCCTGCTAGTGGTTTCCATCCACTACCCAGTAAACCTTAATATACATGCCAACATTCTGGTGCACAGTTCTGTTTGCAACAGACTTCACAAAAGTACTCATATGTTAAAAACAGAATCCCCAGTGAAGGAATTTCATTGAATAAAAACCCTCACCACTTTGGCAGACTGTATTTACATCATCCCTACACTGGTGGCCTTATTTTGAGGACTCTTATTTTTACCATAACTCTGGCTGAGCAAAGCCATTGTTTTCAAAAACCACCTGTGCAAATAACAGCAAAAGTCCACAGTTCCTAGGACCTTTCATTCAACCTGCATTGCAACTCTCTTCTTTAATGCATTTCACTTTCAGCTTAATATGAACATTTACTGAACTCCTTTCAGGCCTTTGCAGCATTAGATGAATCTAAAGATAGCCTAAAGCCTTTCCTTAGATTTATGCTGAATCTCTAACTGTACTGTATTTAAAAATAGCCACAATATTTTTTTCTATATTTTATCCTACATCAATGTATCTCTTAGAGAAAATCACACTTGTGCTTAAATATATAAAGAAAAAGACAGTCTTCCTGTTGAATATCTTATCCATAAATATCCTTTCAAACTAATAGCAGTCTCGTCTATGATTGAAGGCTCATAACCCTTCTTTTTCACTCACGACCAAGTTTACTTTTACATGCTTTATTGAGTGCTATTGAATGGCAACGGCAAAGCTGTTTAATATTATAGTTGCAAGATTAGACCTCAGTCCTCTAGAACAAATTTTCTTCTTATATATGGAGGGAATGGAAGAGGAAAAGAACAGGCAGTTTTAAAGACCAAATTTTAAAGACCAAATTTAAAGACCAAATTTAAAGACCAAGCGAGCTCTTATTTCAAGCCAAACCAACAAATGAAATTTCATGCCTCACTTTACCAGTGTTTAAAATTGTTTGCTAATAGGGATTCCCACCTTTACAGGCAGATTTTGTAAAGTTAGATTTTGACCTTCAAAAGCAACTCAACTATACATATATGCTATATAAAATACTGAAATCCTATATAGAGGAGGTGCTGATCAGTAAAAATCTGGCACAGCACTACAGTGAAGACCCTAACTGGGTAACATGTATTCAAGCAGGACTTGAGCTTCAAATAGGAATGGGATAGCTATCACCTGTCCCTGCGAGGTAGTAAAAAAAGTCAGATTTCTATTATTTTTGGGATATGTTGGTTTCTCCCCATACATGGAAACTTAGAGAAACCAGCTCCACTGACTTTTTTCAAGCAAAGAGAGTCCAGCCCTAAAATCAGAGTTTATGCCATTATTTTTAACGTCAGAAGGAAGTATGAGCACTCTCTAAAAGGCAGCATCCTTAGTCAGAGCACACTGTCAGCTGAAATCATAAACAGGTGATGATAATTAACAATTATCTTCAGTAAAGCATTGTCTGGGGTGTTCATATTACAGATCCCAATTCCCCTTGATTGCAAGCTGCTAGGAAATTACATCTACTTTTTTCATTCTTTTTAGCAACACAAGTTTAGCTTTGATGGGATGGTGAAGGATCCTCAAATCTTAAGGAAGATCAGATTTTTACAAGTACCATGAAAGACAGACTTTCAAGAATGCTTAAATATATTATTAGTTGCAATCTCTTTCCCTTTTTAATTGAACCTGAAAACTTCAGGAAAATTGTCTATTTTGTTATGAGAATTTAATACTTATTATTTTACTAAATTAGGAATTGGTGGTTTGGTTGTTTTTTTTTTGGTTTTTTTGTTGAGTTTGATCTGTTTATAAAGAGGTTCTGTGGATAATTTCACTTTGTATAACTTTATATAGCTTTGTATTTGGCATGTTCTGAAAATATGCATAGTCAAATAAAAGAAGGAATTTCAATGTGTAAGAGAATAAATACTTCTAAATCTTTCAGGCATAGAAGGATAATTGACCTCTACTTAAAACCAGATACATGTAGAAAGTAAATAAATTTTAAATGGAAAGAGTGCTGAAGGACCAACCAATATAAATGTAACAGATGTTACCAAGATAGTGATAAAGAACAACAGAATGAAATAAATTGATAATCTGAAAAACCTGTTACCTTCTTCCTGCTTTTGGACCTGCAAGTGCAATTAGTGGCAGGAGCTCTCATGATAACAGTGCTATCTTTGTCCAAGAGGAATATGTGTAGAGATTATTATCTTCATCTCTCTTTCAGACTCACTAAGGAACAAAGATGGCCCAATTAAGGTCTTGATCACTCCTTCAGGAGAGTGGAATTTAGTACACAGACTTAGTCCTATGATCTTGAGGAAACACCCAAGTTGGAGACCCTTAATAACCAACTTTAGAATGGGTGGTTTCCATGAAAATCTCTATATTTTCTGGCTCTTAAATAAGTGTCCTTGTGTATTAGCTTATAAATTCCATGGAGAAATTATCCTTTACTGTATGATGACAAAGCACTTGCTATAATGAATTTACAGTATCAGACAGGGCATCAAATATTACAACTGTACACACTCTTTTGCAAACCATAAAACCTTCAGGAAATTACTCTTTTAAGCAATCTTAAGGGCCATAAATTTTGTTCAGGTCAAATGCAGCTCAAATTAACCATATGCACCATATGCAAATTGATGAAATTTCATCCATATGCAAAGTGAAATCCTGCTGAATAGTTTGGAATTAGTTGAAAAAACAAACCTGAAAAATGACAACTATTGTTATTATAGATAAACCAGTTTTTATTCCTGTGTGTGAAGTTGTCAGCTGGGTTCAGCTGTCCTGGCAGTGTCCCCTCCCAGTTTCTGGTGCACCCCCAGCCTCCTCATGGGGATTGCAGCACAAGCAGCAGGTTAGACCTTGAGGTTATGTAAGCCCTGCTCAGCAGTAGCTAAAGATCTCTCAGTTATCAACTCAGTTTTGGTCAGAACTCTAAACCATAGAACCACAGAGCTGCTATGAAGAAAATTAACTTTGTCTCAGACAGATCCAGTATGGGTATTTAACCTTACTCAAAAAGTAGTAACATTAGTTCCTTCAGTCCACTACACAGTTGTGGTTTCATATTAAAAAAATAATCATTAAAAAAAATATGGCTAATATAATGCATTTTTCCAAGTTTCCATTTATAATTTTTTTCTTGAAATTACCTTAGAATGAAAGGGGGTGATTCTACCTCAATTTGAAATTTATTTTTCCAGTGACTGATTTTGACAACAAAGTAGACACTTTGACTATTTGTAGATAGATTGTACATAGGCTGCCTGAAAACCTGGGCAATTTTGCTTGCATAAAGCAGATTTTCTTTTCAAGCCTTCTTACAACATCTTCAGCTTCCATTAAGATATACTGTAAAAAAATGAGATTGAGAAGGAATTGCTTGAAAAGTCAATGGCCTGTAGACAAAGCATAACTCATTAATTCACAATTTGGGGACAAGAAAAATCTTCTTGGCATTGCAGGAACCAAAGTGCTTTTTATGCTTGCATCTTTTTCTCAAGATTACATGAAGTTATATCTTAAGGTAATTTTTGTTTACTGGTTCATTTTGAACAGACACCACAAAAGGACAGATAATGAAACATTGTTTAGAATGTGGAGTTATCAATCAAAACTACAGAGAGCATATGAAGATGAGATGGTACTAGAGATGTATCCAGCATGGGAATGTTGACATTATTGGCAAACCGTATTGTAGACAGTTGCACAAAATTTACTTGCCCACCAGTGATACAACATGGATTCCTTTCATAATTATTGCTATTAATTTAGTGACATTCAACACACCAAGCACCACTCACTTCAGGTGTCTGCATGTGTGCTGGATATGCAATTCAGCAAATAGCACCCAGAGTGCTGGTCAGCAGGGAAGGTATAATTGTCTGCCTCAGTCAGAAAGGCTCATTAGACACCACAGATTCCATTGATTGAATTGTATGGGTGTCCAGTGACAGTAATGGGAGCTTTTGCTCACTTATAGGGAGACCTAAATTCTTGTGCATTAAGTGTAAAAAGTCCAACATATGAAATCTAGGAGGCAACTCATCCTAAAGAAAGTAGCAAAACAGGTCCAGCAAAACAGTGCTCTGAAGGGATGGATTTTCTGTTTTGTCTATAAAATGAGTCTAGGTGATGGTTAGCTCTGACAACCATATCTATGAGACAAATTCTTCCCTGGCTGATTAACCTGGACTTTAAATTGAGATTTTTATACCAATTGTTCTTTTAACTTTTCATACCCATCATACTATATTTTTGAGTAGGGGGTGCTCAAAACTTCTGATTCATAAACTGAACAAGAGTTTGAAATTGTCCAGATAAATTCTGCTTTTGGTCTCCAGGGTAACAGCAATTTCCCTAAATGGCTATGTGACATTGTTAACAAGTATATCAAACTACTGGTCATGTTTCATATTATGTATAGAATGCCTCTAAGCAGAACACACAAGAAAAGCAATCTGAAATAATTTTAGCCTCCTATGAGGCAATTTGTAGTTCTATAATACAAAAATTTCTTCTTAACTTTGTACACTGTTATATTTATCCTGAAGTATCTAGTTAGAAGAAGAAGATACACAGAATGTAATATTTTAATAGTTGAGAAAATTTTCGCTGTATATAAAATATATAAAAACTTATAAAATATAAAATTTCACTGTATATATAAACTCGCAAAAAAACACTCCCATCACAATTCTATTACATACTGTTTGTTCAGTATTCCTAACATTTTGGATAATATTTTGACTAATATACTGTGATTTTCATTCTTCTCTGCTGTTGTCCACTAAAAAACTCTAGGTGTCTGTAAGATATTTCTAAAATGTATTTTACATCTTTTATGTACTGCAAAAGATTACTTCTTCTGGAGGGATCCTCTGATAAAATCCTTTATTTAGGTTAAGAGAAAAAAACAAGGTATTCCTGATATCGAGCCCCTTAAGACTCGAATCAAACTTTCTAAATTTTTTTTAGTTGTTAGTAGCCACACAGTAATGATTAAGCAACGACATCATGAACATTGTATGCTTGGCTAATCTTTTTTTCATGGGAAAGGGAAGACAATCCCAAGATGAATGGGCTGTCTGAACAACAGCCACCAGCAGTGAAATCAGCAGAACTGAGCAGTAACTGGGGGGAAGGTAAGTCTAGCAGTGGGGTGTCGTGACCAGCAACTCCTCAACCACCTACTGCAAATGGACTCCAGACATGAAGGGAGGGAAAAAAAGTGCATGTGGACTAATTAGCATGAGACTTGAGAGACATAACTAGCAAATAGAGTACTAACTAATAAAAAAAATACATAATATGCAACCAATGAATGGTGATACCTTTGTTTTTTAATGGTGTAAAGTTCTGATAATCAGGAAGCCAGCCTTTAATGGGTTTTCTCTCAGCTGCCTACTTTGCACAAAGTAGAACAAAAGTTGAAATGACTCACCTCAGTGTGCGAGTTGGCACTGCCCAAATGGTCACAAGCCTATGTTTGGTGGGCACTACAGCAAGCTATTGCCCATAACGCACACAAAAGATTTATCTTTGCAGGCCACAGTGCTGGAAATCACAGTAAATATAGCCTACATGGAAGACAGTCTATTGGAAAAAAAAGCAGTCCAGCCATAGCTCTACATGAAACTAGTAGCTTTACAGAACAGCAGTTCTGGTTCCCATGACCACCATTTAGTTCAATCGACTCTGAAAGGAAATATATTGTTTGTGTTCCTCTGTGGAAATTGTGCAATGGTAGGGGTGGGTGGACACACCCATGGACACACTGACTACATCTAACGAGGGAAGCATAGACCAGCCTTCATACGGTCACGATGAATAATGATGCAGCACAAAGAGGTCATAGATCAGCTTTAGTTTAACATCAATATCATTAAGGCTATTGTGTTTTCAATTGATTATGCTTTCTAAAATGTGAATTTAACCACCTTATTCACTTTTCTACTGCTGAAAGCCATTGTCATTGTTCTATTAGTCTGACTATACACATAGGACATTTATAATACTTTGTTTTGCCCTGTTTTTTTTTTTACTTCTTAATTGTACTGTAGGAGAATTTCAAGGATAATATGGAAAATCAAATGGGAATACATCTATAAAGTGTGTAGAGCTTATCCAGTCTTAGCTAGGGAAAGACAGTCATTCCATTCAATTCCTTGTTGATCTCTAAGTTGGTTATGGGAGTTGCACTTCGATACCAGAGTTTATACAAGGAAAAAAACCCCTTTCCAGACTGGGATGTCAAATTCACAACTTAAAAAGGACACATAATAGGTGATTAGTGAGGATTAGGACTTACATCAGATGGATATTCCGTTTTCACAATTTGTGGATGGCCCATTGTCATGATGCATGGACAACAAAGGAAATAAGTTCCACAAATAGAAAACAGGTTTGGTATCACGGTTCTAGTTGAGCAAGTAAATTAGGCAAGACATAGGAAAAGATATTCTGATAGTTTAACAAAACTGCTTCAAGAGTTTAAACCAACTGACCCATTTATTAAGAAAAAAATTTTACATGTTTTCCCTAAAAAACTTTTTCCAGAAAAAATTATAGTTAAAATTGATGGATTACACTCTTTTCAGGTTAAAATCTGCTGGCAGCAGTGGAATCATGCTACTTTAACTCTTTACATTAATTATAAGATAAATAGAAAACTACAATTTTTACTAATCTAAACTGCAATAAATTATACAATTAAAATCCTTTACAAAATTGTTTTAATGTTTCTTTATATACAGGGAACGCATCATATTATATTTAATCTCTGAGAAAAAAAGTTTACTTGAGAGCTGAGAAAAAAAGTTTGCTTGAGAAAATCACTTCTTATTGTACTATCATGTTATTTTAAGTTATTGAAACACTGCAACATATTTTTAATACAGTTCATTAATTTTCAAAGTCTGCAGGTTAGAAGGGAGTGAATTTCTATAATCATGCACATAGCATTATTAGAACTTTTTACTTTTGCTGATTTCAGCATGCTTAAAACCACACAACACAGCCCTAAGCAAAATATGTACAATCTAGCAGAAAAAGGACAAATTATTACTTTTTCCAACTATGAACTTTCTGTTTCTGTAGCTGGAGCTCAAATGATTAATGGTAACATATTTTTCTGTCTTACAGCTTTAACATAAAGTCAGAGTCAACAACGTATGTGTAAAACTGGACTGTTCTAATTTCACAGATTTAAATAAGAAGCTATTAATGCACGGAACAGTGAAGTCACTATTTCATAGGTAAAGATATAATACTTATGAGTATTTTCTTTTAAATTTCTTTTAAACTAAGTATAAATACAACAGGTCAAAGTACATTGATTAACTTAGCCATTCTTTCACAATTTCTTTGAGCACATCTACCACTTCCATAACTGCTCTAACAAGCTTGGAAAGCCTGGCACATACTCTTGATATGATGTGTTTTTAAGCATGATACTGTGGTTTCTGGGGGGCAAAAAAAAAAAAACAAAAAAAAAAAACCAGAAAAATAACTCCAAAATTCCCAACCTGGCTGTTTTCCTCCCAGTATGAATATGATGAAGAATCAAGGCAACATGTCCCATCACAGTGATCTTTCTGCATTTGTATGGATAGGAAGACCCAGGGATTGACTGGAAATCTCCCTGTAAGTGCATTTGGAGGGGAACTGGCTTCCCTACACTGATAGACACCCTCAGGGAACCTGACAGGGCTCCCGAGGCTCATCCTGGCAGTTGCTGATGATGTGAAAACCTCCACTGATGATGAGTGCACTGGACTTGGGGGTCAAAAGAGCAAGGGAAGGATGACCATAGCACTGGGAAAAGGATAGAACATGAAAATTGTATGCTTTACAATGTTAACTACATTATTACTCTTCCTTTGTCTCTTACAATTAGATTGAGAATAACAGTGAACAGTCTCTTGAGAGATAAGTTACAATAAATAAATTCTGCAATTCAGATATGGGTGGGCTTCCTCTGGCCATAAACAGGATTTTGAGCCTAACACATTGTCACGTGAAATACCCTCCTTTAATTGCACATTTGAAACCTTCTAAGTCATCACTATAATCCCCAGAATGCTATACCCATCAACTATTTTTTCACTACTTAACTTGGTTTCTATATCATACCATAAAAGTATTTCTCATAGGATGCTTTTCCTGCATTCGCCATGGAAACATTTTCAGAGGTAACATTGCTGCAGGAATGCTGATGGTCATTTAAAGAAATATATGATATAAATACACAATAATAACTGTAAGTATGCTATTCCACTTCAGGTTGGTGCACTAAGTGTTGGTTAACTTTATCAGAATTCAGATTTCTGCCTTTTAATATCCTTAATAAGACAAAGAAAAAGGCAAAAATAGTTATAATTTGTTCATTAATAACACTTGGAGACCAAATCAGAAATTCTACTGATGCTGATACTCCACTGGATACTATGATGCCAAATGGAAAAGAAATACCATCCTGCACTGTGTTTGAGACACTGAGCTCACAGCAGAACTAGGGGAATGACACCAGATCCTCATTAATGTGTTGTAATTGCAATAGCCTATTGGTAACAAATTCCTTTAGTTGCTTGTCAGTGTGCCCAGCTTGAAGGCAAGAAGCTCAGATATGAATCTGCAGAGAAAAATCTTTTCCTGCTTGACCATGCTTCTTTGTAGGAAACTCTAAGCATTTGTACTTTTTATACAGACTTGTTTTGTTTTGCTTTGCTTGCAGCTAAAAGTGGTGCTCGGTAGGGATTATTTCATTGCAGCTTGTCAAAAAAAACAGTGAACATTCAGGAAGGGTATACAAATTCTCAGTTAAGAGAAAAATTTCCCCAGGCTGTTTTTATTTTTTTTTTCTCACTCTCACATAACAGTTCCATAGTCTTCTTCATTGCAAGACAGAGGAACTATAATTTATATTTTTATTATTGGTTTTCTGTGGATGACATTTGCTATGTATTCTTCAGTTTATATCAATCATGTTTGTTTCTCTGATGAGTAGGTAAAGCATGTGGGATTTGAGTCTTAGAAATGGTTTAATTTTTCTTTTATTTATACCTTTTCAATAAAAACAGAAATGAACCTTGTTGATGAAATGATCTTTTTTTCATGCATAATTCAAGAAAGAGCATCAAGTGAAGCTTTTCATTGTCATAATGAAAACTTATTAACTGTTTTTCAGTGCCCATAACTAGAATTGTTGTACTTCAAAAGACTGTATCCCCTTTCTTAAGGGAATTATGATTTTGATAGGCAACCTATGGCAAGTAATATATAGCTTCAGACTTTTGTGTCCATAGAAAGCAGAGCTCGTCTTGTTACACTGATTTGTTCACACAGAATCAATTATCTGTTAAGGGCAAAAAGAAGGGGAGACACTGGATATTGATCATATGTAAGTTTATGAGGTTATTCAATCACTAGTTAGGACTGGTAGGGCTACCATACCTTTAGATAAAATCCAAATTTTATTGTCTGTCACAATTTTCCAGCTCAGACCTACCTGTTTCTTGAGGTACACAGTAGCTCAACTCAAGATATGGGAGACAGTTTGACTTTAATTTATACTAGATAATTCTAAATTAAACCTAAGAAAAACACAGAAGCAAAAAGGTAAATTAGACATGGTAGAGATATATAATTTTTTGTATCAGATTAATTTATTTTATTAATCAAAATTAAATTTCCTCAGGGCCAGAATCTAGAATCTAGAAGCCAGAAAGTGCTGCTTGGTGCTTGCCATATCCCCACAAACCACCATCACGAATAATGAGTCTGAGAGCAGAAGGCAGAATGCAATTTTGTCAGGAAGACATCTTGAAGAAGAAATCAGAGCTTTTTACCAGAGATCAGATGACAAAGGTGCTGCCATAAGGAAAGTTCTGCCTTAATTACAAACTTAATCCAATCTATTTTGCAGCAGTAATAGTACTTGATATTTACACAGTGCATTGAATTTACAGTTGTCCAATTATATTTATAATATGACATAAAATTTAATGTCAGTGATCCATTTTATAGAATAATATAACAAGGTACAAAATACTGCAACACATTAGAAACCAGATAAAGTCTAGTTCCTGATTTTTGAATCAGTTATCATTTTGCTAAATGATGAAAGACATGAGCAGCATGTAGACTTTCCAGCATTTATACCTCCAGGTATAGCCATTTTGAAAAGCTATTTATTCATTATGTTTTTCCTATTCTTCATCACTTTTTTCCTAATTGGTAAAACAATAGGAATAACACTGTGTTACAATTATTCTTTACTCATATTAAATCTGTGCAACAGAACTGAGTTTTAGAGACCTGTTTCTGAATTACTGCAGTCTGACTGAGGCTCTTTTCCTCAGTTCTAAAATAACTGTTTCTTTTTTTAAGTTGGTTCTTTATTAATCTTAAAATGGGGTGGGGGGGGAGGGGGGAAGAAACAAAAAAATCCAGCCAAAACCCAGTCCCACACAGATGAAAAACTATCCCTCAAAGCTTTTTATTAGAACATATCATTTTCATAACTCAAAAACATTCTGCTAGAATATCGGAGGGTTTGTCCTCTAAGCAGTTTTGCTTGCTTTAATCTCTCCCCAGAGTAGTGAAGTAAAGAAATCTGCTGAAGCACATGTTTCTTCAGAAGGAAATTTGCTAGGTAATAACAGATGGCTCTTTTGACTCAGTAGATCAGTCTTTGGGTGCAGGGAACAGGAACACCCTATAGCATTACAGTCCTGTTTCCTCGAGGGTTCTGTTGGGTGTGTTCAGAGCTACAGGTAAGTCACAGTATGTGCTCCATTGATTAAGCAGGAAAAAAGTAAAGAAAGTGGCACTGATCCCTGCAGCACCTACTCGAAAATCCTTTGGGATCCCCAGAGGGCCGCCACTTGTTTTCCCTCTCAGGGGATTATTTTTAAAACAACTGCTCAATCACCACTGTCTTAAGAGCAGGCTTAAGAGCTATTTTACAACCCTGAAGCTTTTAGTAGTACAGCTAGAAAACTGAGCAGGCAACATGATCTTTGTGGTGCCCAAAAATTTACTTTTCAGGAAGTCGTCTAGCCACAAAGGCAAAGAGTACACTGTATGAAATCACCAACTGCTGTATTTCATTCACTAGACTAGACTAGACTTAATAGAATAGAATAGAATAGAATAGAATAGAATAGAATAGAATAGAATAGAATAGAATAGAATAGAATAGAATAGAATAGCTTTGATGGAAGTTTTCCATCCACTCACAATGCATCTATTTGGCTTACTACTGAAGGAGTTTACCCAGGGAAATTATAATTGGAAATAATTTGAGGTTGACTGTGGAAGTAACATTATGTTTGGGAACCATAAAAGATCAGATTAAAGGAGTGACAGTAGGTTGGGATGAGCAGTTAATCCAAAATTTTCTTTTACCAGTAGCAAAAGTACTCAACATAATTAAAATACAAATAGCAAACTTCAGACAAGACAAATCCAGGAACTGCTTTTTCATAGTAGCTATTTTCATTATGATATTTGAGTTTGGAGCTACAGTTTTAATGTATTTCTTACTACATAATAAAATAAAATACAATGTAAATTGATTTTTTTTTTTCAATTACAGGATCAATGAACATGCAACAGTGCCATTCACTGAGTGAAGCTAGACATTTCCTCTTGTAATTAAACCTCTTGACACTGTGGAAGGGAAAATTTTATGCTGCTTGATTTGTTTTTAATCTGTCAGGGAAATCATGGAGTATTGTCCTTTCAGGAGAGCTACCAGGAAGTCCTAGAACTGTCACTAAGGGTGTTGTAAATGTGACCAGCACACTATCATGGAAGTTTTCCTTCCGGTTTCTATTAGGAACTCTAAAGCACAGGCATGGCAGTAAGAGATTGGGATTCACATTATGTTTGTGACACAAGTTTCTGGAGCATAGTATGCAATTAAAACTCTCTTAAAAGACGGTGTATAATTTATCTATCTTATACCTATTACATACAAAATACAGAGGATATATTCAGTGGTGTACAGAACTCAGCTGGGGTTTGAGAAAACCTCTTCTACCCAAATCATGATGAGATCTCGGCTGAAGTATCTCTTTCGTTAAGACCCTGAAAGTTCTCTGTGTCAGTGAGTGTCGTGTCACCTGACAAGAATTTTAATGTCCTGTAATTCATCACAAGAATTTTAACTTCCTGTAATTCACAAAAAAAGGGAAGGATTTCTCCATGGCATAGGAAGTAGATAATTTTTTTTTTTTTAACTGATAAAGTGACACAGAGCATGAAGGAGTCTTTGGCAAGTGCTTGGCTCAGTTTTTACACTTCTAGAAGCACAGCAAATAGACTGGACTTGAGGCAAATCCCAAAGGTTTTAGCACTGATCATGTTACCTAGAGACTCTACTGGAGAGAAATTTCTTGGAGGTCAAAAAAAAAAGAAGAAAAACCATAACAAAATAAAGCCCTAGAAATTGTTTTGCTTCTGCCTTCTCCCCATCATTCCCTATCTCCTCATCTGTGCATTTGTGAGAAAGCATGGATAAGTTATTTGCAAAAAGAAACAAGAGGAAGGTTGTTTTGAAATGTGTGGCAAGGTTTGAAGCTGTTGATACGATAAATCCATGGTTTATTAAACAAATAAAAGTATTAAAATACAATAAACATGCTCTCAGTCCTGAAATACTTATGCAGTTATTGAACTCCAAAAGTCTGATTCCTCATGAGCTTAAAGTTAAGCATATAATTAAGTATTTCCACTCTTGAAGTTTTGAGTCATTCTGCTCACTGCTATTTCAAATACCTCCCTGTACTTGACGTTAACATGAAGTGGCATGAACTTTTTTAGAAAGCTGAAAATAATTTGAATAAATGAATTAATATTTCCTTAGATAAATAAACAAGCATTAGATAAGTATAAAGAGCTTAAAGGGCAAGTTTCTTATTTTATGGGAAATTATGACAATTAAAATGCAATTTGCCTTTTTTATGAAATTTTAAGGCATTTAATACCTACATATTAAATCTCTTTCCTAATGACTTACCAGTTTTAAATACTCTGCAGTAATGACTTATATAATTTCAAGTGGTTATTTTCCATACTTCATTACTTTCCCCCAAATGATCATTGATTTGATAATTAGTTGATATTTTAAAGGCTAAAGACGTGATGTCCTTGAAAATGTTTTAAGTGTCTTGTTCAGGGCAAAAATAAATTATCATCTTTGAAATGCCATTCAGCAGTAATTTTAGTGGGCTTTTTTTAGTCTATTACAGATTGAGAGAGTCTTTCATTTTATATTAATTAGTAGTTTGTGGCAAGATACTCAGAAATCAACATATTGCGCCAAAATTTGATGCAGTAAGATATCTCCCTGTACTCAGCGGGTAGCTGTAATGTATCTTTGAACAAAGCCTACATTTCACTTGATGCAAAAAGACTTCCAATTTTCACTGTGTCATTTCTCTGCTACATAACAAATTAACACACTGCATAACTTTTATCCCCTTCCCAGCAGGCAGGATGCATTAGTCCAAGATTTCTCAACCTCTTAGTGAGTTTTTCAAAGTTGCTTCATAAATATTTTCACCAGACTCTAGGAATTCATCTGACCTCTTTTGAGAAGAACACCTTGAAGGACAATATCAACCATACTACAGGAGTTGGAGCACACTTCCTTTGAAATAACCCATCTGTCTTCAATGGACCTAAAGACATATTTAACTAAAATTTTACCTTGTGTAGGTATATCTATAGACTTGAGGACTAAACTGGGGTTAAGATCTTGTTCAGCAAGAGTAAAAGCAGCAAAAGGTTAATATTTTTAACAAAAGACTAAAAAAGTTAAGCAAAGTAGTAGTGAATAACTATTTTTAATTAAATATATGAATGTAGATTCTGATTAGGACTGAAAGGCGTTGATTAGAGTGCAGTGTTATACAGCTAAACTGATTAGGAATCAGCTCACAGGGGCAGGTCAGGCAGGTTGTCTTTGTCACTAAAGGGTAGATGGTGCCCTCCTTTTCACTGGGAGGTGAAAAGTGACATTCATCCAGCACTGCTGCTTTATCACGTGCACTAGATGTTCTCAAGAGCCAGTTATGAGAAGAGGATAAATTATTCATACATCATTAAATCATAGAATGGTTTGGGTCAGGAGAAACCTTAAACATCATTAGTTCCAGCACTCCTGCCATAGCCAGGGATGCCTTTCACTAGCCCAGGTTGCTCAGAGCCCCATCCAGCCTGGCCTGGAACACTTCCAAGGGTGGGGCAGCCACAGCTTCTCTGGGAGATCTGTTCCAGTGTCTCACCAACCTCACAGTAAAGAATTTCTTCCTATGATCTATTCTAAACCTACTTTCTTGCAGTTTGAGGGCATTCCTCCTTGTCCTATCACTACATATCCTCTCAAAAAGTCCCTCTCCATCTTTCCTGTAGTCCCCCTTTAAGTCCTGGAAGGCCACTCCAGGCAGAAGCACCCCAATTTTCTGAGCCTATCTTTATAGGAGAGGTGTTCCAGCCCTGTGATCATCATCAACTTGATGTAATTCTTTGCCACAAAAATCTTGTGTGAGGAAATTCTGTCATCGTCCGATATGAAACTCTTAATGATGACAAGTTTTCCATTTCTTTATAATATGTAACTGTATTTGTAATACGTTTTCATAGTTGTAATATGTAAATTTGTATTTGTTTGTTTAGAAAAGTAAATTAATCTTGTGAATATCTCTAGCAAAATCTCTAGCAAAACAAATTACTTTTGAGTAAAACTGTTATTTTTTTATTTCTATAATCTCTTTTAAATTAAAAAAGGGCAAGAAACTTTCTAGAAATTTTGTATTTTCTATTAATTTCAAATAAAATAGGGATCCTAAATCTTTAAAGTTTTCATGTATCATGATGCTTCACTAGAGACATTTGAATTTAAAACAAGCAGACAAAATTGGAGGCAACACTTGTTGACTTTATCAAAGAAAAGGATAAAAAGATACAAGCATTCACATATTAATTAAATACATTCTAAGTATCATTTATATACCTAAGTCCCAATAAAAACAATAAGAGCTATAGCCATGCTTAAAAAGAAGTGTTTATTTAAATAATTTGTTGATTGGTCTAATAAAAGGTACTTCAACTCATTTTCTGTTACTGTGGATTAACACAGATATACTTGAACTCACTAATCTAGAGCCTACATTCTCAGTGACCCATCAGTTAAAGAAAATTAACATTTAATGGGGGTCTAGCAGGCCTGATCCACTGTTTTTTATTTATACTATGTGTGGACTTAGCTTTATGATGTAAATATCTTAATATCTTTATTCTTGTTTTATATGTTTGAGGTTTTTTTTCTCTTGGGTTTATGTTTTTTTTTTTAATTGCCTCCAAAGGGGTTAAGAACAGATGTAAATTATTTGCCTTCTTTTTCATTTTGAGATTGGGAAAATTTTGATCAGTTAGTGCAGATTGTCTTTTGCTCAAAGGTAAAATCTTTTTCCTCATTGCAGCATTCCAAAATTATTTTGTAACCGGTAGAAAAAATTGGCCTCTGTTGCTTTGAATGTAAATAAATATTTTTAAAACTGCATATTTAATGTTTTAATTACAATAACAGAGGGCATCATTATTTCTCTTACAAGTCACTAAACATGACACGAAAAGAGAATTCAAGTATAGTCACTTGGCTATTAAAGGACACTATCATATTATAAAGTCTCCTTACAAAATCCCTCTGACACAGTTTGCCTCTCACTCTTTCATCTTTGACTGATCACCAGAGTAAGAGAAATCTAATTTATATCAACTTGATGTATTAGTGAGAGATTACAAAAAGTGAGTTTCCTGTCCAGCTAACCAGCCTCACCACTGAAACGAATGCTCTGGCTCCAGATTTCTATTTCCATCTGTTGGTCCTCTGCTGTAAAAAAGAACCATTTACACCTGGAGATAAATTCTCTCCTGGACAGGGTAGGCATAGGGAACCTTCTAATGGTTTGGTTTTCCCCTTTTCATTTGTTATCTTTTGCATCTCTATATAATAACTAGATACAGCATTGTGATAATCAGCTCAGTAATATATAGACAACTCTGACAATTGTCCACATTTGACTTTTCCTCATTTATGTCCTATGTGAAAAAGACAGGTTAAAAATCCAGAAAGTTTGAGGGCTAGGACTGGTGAGAAGGAACAATGAAGATTAAGGAATATAGGAAATGTGTGTGAGGGAGAGAAAGAAGCAGGAAAGGATCGAACCAGGCAGAATGCCATGTAAGGAGAAACACCTGGTTAGAGTGAGCAAGAAGTGAGGGCACAGAGTAATGTGTGAATTGAAGGAGAAAACAAAGGAAACAAGGATGAAGAAGTTCACCAGAGAAAGGCCATTTACTTGTAGGTGTTTGCTGTAGAGTATGGAACACAAGTGATAACACCCCTGATCAATAATAAGGGCCTGCCATAGTTCCTTATAATGTTTGTTATAGGCAAATTGCACCAACTATAGTGAATCAGTACTCACTGACAGGTAGACAAGGCTTTTTCCACCATTAATTCACTATAGAAGACCAACATTGATGCAGATTCTAAGAGGAACTGGGAAATTTAAACTTCACATCACTGCTAAGAAAAAGAATACAAACCTATTATGGATCTGTAATATAAAGAGATCTGTGATGGCGAAGTCACTGAAATGTCTATGGCCCTTGTTTTTCAGAAGTCAGTGTTTATGGCAATCAAAGCACAAGGCATTTTTACAGCAATTTGATAAATCAAACTTTATTTTGTTGAATTGGATCATAAATTACTTTTGTATTTTTTTTTAATATTCCCTGAATTTTAGAATTGCAGTTGCCCTCTTTAGCAAACTGTCATTTAAACATTGCTTTCTTAGTGACTGCTTAAAAAAGAATTTTGCTTATCTAGTCTGTAAATGTCATTTTATGGATGTTGTTATCATAGTGAACCTTGAAAGTCTCAGAGCTCCAAAAATCTTAGGTCATCTCTGAAAAGTACAGGGTCAGCTATTTGAGTTAAAGCAAATGCAGTTGTTTAGCTACTAAAACAAATACATTACAGTCAAATGTTGAACTGATGTTTGAATGCAAAATCTTTCTGCTAAATAACCTTCGTTACAACACCTGGGAATTTGGGGAACTAGTCTGTAAAGGCAGCTACATAGAAACTCTCAGGTGTACATTTAAATCACAAATCCTGTGCGCTTGAAATTCTCCATTTCTCCTGTTTCAGTTCAAAGCCTGGCCTTAAGGCTCTCTTAATAAAATATTTTATTTCTCTATCATTAAGTTTTAATCAGGGTTAAATTGGGAAGTTAAGGATGTCCTGCTTTTACATACATAGCAAATCCAAAAAAACCAGTGAGTGGGGTCACCCTGACCTGCCTGAGCTGTGGGGCACCTGGAGGGACTCAGAGCTCGACCAGTTCTCACAGACACACTGAGCAGTGTAGAGACATGGGGGACACGCCAGCTGTGGCACTCCCAAAAGGCCAAGGGCAGAAAGGGGCTTTCTCCGATTCTGGCACCCTGAAGGGTAAAAATACAGTCAGAACATGTCTTGAAGATGGAACTGAGTCATCCATGGGTATGGCTGTGAAAAAGGCAACATGACAGGTTCAAAATTATGTCCCCTAATGTATGTGGGTATACTTTCAGTGCAAGGGCCAAGATTGGAGCTTTTACTGCTTTATTATTCTGTCTAGCTCTGGCACCATCCCTTCTTATCCTCTTCTTCCTGTGTCCCCAATATTTGCAAATGCCAGAACTCTATGCACCCATAAGCTGTGGCTGAATGTTCCTCAAAGCTGAGGTCTCTCAAGGTCTTGCTAGATTGTCTTCAGCATGTTCAGAAAAATGGGTTCTGGGGCCTTATACATTTATTAGTAGTGTTTTCCTTTTATAACAGTAACATTACCACATTACCAAAGAGTCACCAAAAAGAAGTCAGTATGTGGGTAAATTCCAAATTGAGATTTATTTGTGTATCAATACAAGTACTGGCACACAGGTAATCAGAAGCAGGAGTCAGACAGTTCTGTCTGAGATCCAGTCCTAATTTCTTGAATGATCCTGTTTTTCACTAAAGCAAAAATTCCTGTGAGATTTGAATAAATAAAGAAATAACGAAATCTGTATATGTGCCTCATGATAATGTGGTGACCTTTCCCTTCCCAGCAGCAATTTATTCTTCAAAATACTAGCATACGCTGAACAATAATTTCTCCTTCTACTCTAATGGTACTTGGAAGTACATGATACTACAACACTACACCCTCCCCCCCCCAAGTTATGATACAATAATTAAGTATATTTCTCTATCTGATCTAATAAACAAGCTAGACTGTGTGGATTTGTGGGAAGAGAAAATTAGTACAAAATTAATTTCTCATCAAGCATCAGCATAAAGACTGTCAATGTTATTCAGAAATTCAGATTTCTGAAGAATCTCTCACTTCTAAACCATGAAGAATGCTGTGAGACATTAAATTTACAGTGTGTAAGAGACAAAGAATAAAGGGCCATTCTCAAGAGTGTATTGTATTGCTGATAAAAAATGACATGCAGAATTAGATCTCATGCCGCCTTGTGTTTGAGATCATCACAATGAACTGTCGGCAGAAACTTACTCTGCCACCATGGATGAATTAAGAGTGGAAGCAGACATTTGCCCCATTTTACAGCTGGAGAAACTGAAGGACAATAATTGCTAGGGTTTTTTTAAAATAATTACCTGAAATAATAACAATGGAAGTAACAGAAATAAGAGTAGATCGTATGAGTATGTTTTTACCCCTGCCTTCATTTCAGATCTTCTCTTACTTGAAAAAGAGTCCAAGCCTCTCCTTCACCATCACCCACAGCTCCTTTTCACACCACCCCAAGGCCCTGACCTTGCTCTGTTGCGCAGCTCCCCCGTCTGCCATTTCACATCACTCAGCGTGTTTTAAACCACATGCCCACATTCATAGCTTTGAATCATCTTTCCACAGGTACAGAATGGAAGTAAATGAAGAGTGCGTGAACTCATTCATTTTTAGATTATTGGGAAGTCTTTATATTAATCTTCTCATCTTCTCCTCCCACATTCCCACACATATTCATCCCGGGGAGACACGGTCCCAGCAAGAAGCTATAAATATTCCATTTACTTATGACACATGTTAAAATTAATTTCTGGTAGCAATCGGGAAATAGGAAAATCAGATTATTTAACTTCTTTTAGCATTGATAGGGAGACATTATCCATTAAAAGAAGCTTTTCTACAGTGGGCATATGAATCTGTAAAAAATATTATTTTAATAGCATATTATTTAATGCCCAATTACAATAGGATTCTGATAGAATATGAACAGTAGTAAATGAGCTCATTATACAAAGAATAACAAATCGTTTCAGAATGTTGGTAAAAATATACAGTTTTATCAGAAAATTAATCTTTATTGAATATTTGTGTAACTTTACTTATGTGATTGAAGCTTAAAAATCTGAACAGAATAAAAAGAGGGAAACTCTCTTCATATTTATTAGAAATTCTGGTTTACAAACAATAGAAAATTAAAGGATCACTTCATCCAGAACAGACAAAGGATGGAAGAAACAGCACATTGTTCCGTCCCAACTATTTCTTTCTTTCTTGATTTGAAGAAATCATGCTGTTGTGCTGGACTACAACACAGTTCATGCTTTATCAGCTGGGTGTGTCAGTTAAAGTAATAATTAGTATGGCAGCTTTATTTTATTATTTTGCCATACTTGCAGCACAAAATGTCAATACTTCTTTATCTGAAGCATTGAGCTGCCATGATGCAACAGCTACTTATCAAGCCAAGTGAAGACATAAAAAGCAGAAGGCTTTATGGTCTCTATGTGTATGTGACTTTCAGGAACATTCATCTAACATTTCTGACTCTTTCTTACTATGGTTTCACTAGGTCATTGGTTGGGGTCTCACTTAAAGGATGGGAAGAGGTAAATGAAATCTCCTACTTCTGACAGCTGAATGCTGCTTATATCATTAAGATTTTATCTGTGCAAATAAAAATGCAGATTATGAGCCTCAGCATATTTTCCTACCACTGCAAAGCTAAAATAAGGCATCATTTCATGCCTAGTACTGAGCTAAATGCAAGGCAGAAAATGGATAAAAATGTTGACCTTCTTAAATTAATATTCTCATTCCCAGGTTAAGGACAGCATAAGAAGATTGCAGAGAAAATATTTCAGAATGGTCATTTTCCCATTTCTTTCATCTTTATGAATAAAAAATTTGCATTTTGTGCTGAAAATAAAAACTTTCAGGAATTTTAATGATGGAATTGTTTTGACTAAAATATTAGTTGAGAGAGATTAAAACCTTTCTCATGAGCAGATCCATTTTAACAGCTTTTAAATAACTAAACGGTATCCCAAATTATAATTGATCTTTATTTCAAATGATCGCTTGCTGCTCTTAAATGACTATGCATAGTCTTTTTTTTTAATGAGAACTTCCATAGATTCTGAGTTAAGCATAATAGGCCTCTGAAAGTTGTTAATTCAAAAACAAAAAAGATGAACTGTGGAAACATTCTTAGGAATTAAAAATAATATTGAAAAGCACTTAGTAAGTTCTTTATTTGAATTGAATTTTCAAGTCTTTTGCTTTTTTATTAATGAAAGAAAAGCTCATTTTTAAGCATGCATTTCTATTAATACACTTGCAGACATGTAAATTGTTGATAGCCATGAATGACTGGCACAATTCTGACGTTCTACTTGTTTTCAAGGAAATTTCAGTCTTAAAAAAAGGATGTTAAAACTGATGAAAATCAATTTAGACATAAAAAAACCCCAAGCACACCTCTCATTTGACTGATACTATTTTTATTTAGTGGAGAAAAGATACGCCAAGAATAACAAAGATGAAAGTGAAAATGTTCTTGAGCAGTTTGACCTTCTACCCCTTACCATGTGTAATGAATGAGACTCTTCTTACCATAGATGATGTATAAAGACTCATTTTCATTAGCAGAGCCTCTTAGAGACATCTGAGCTGGACCCTGGGTTTGAGAAAAATATTTCCAAATGATTCACTAAACCGAGGTGAAAAGCTCCTCTCCTTCACTCTTCTGTGTCACAGAGTCTCACTGATATTTACAGGAGTTATAAGAACTTAAATTAGTGAGTCCAGCCCTTAGTTTCACATTATCAATATAATAGCAACAGTCAGATCTTTTAAAATATCATAAAAATAGCATGAGCATTGCGAACTGAAAATGTTCAGAACAAATTTATGCAGTTTATGAGCAAAAAAGCTTTTTGTTTTTAACTGGGGCCTCCTCTGTTTGAGCAACAACTGATGATGGGAGAATATAAATAAATTGTATATCTGAGATAAAAAAGAAAAATATTTGCTGTTACATTTATTTATAAAAGTTTAATACAGCTCTAATATGTACAGAAGAGTAAATGGGTTTATCTGCTATATTTTGATTCCCACCAACTTATTCAATTACACTTGGAATTTTGCAATCTTTCTTTTGATCCTCTTACAGGTTTTGTATTTCATAATAGACAGAAATAAAAGACAAGAAAAAACAAAGCTATTACTCTTGTCTAACATTCAAGGGCTACTGTTTTAATTGAAAGTGAGTTAATACTTTGAGAAACTACCCTTTCCTCATCCTCCCAGATTGTGGCTTGTGTTGAGGTACCAGCTCCACCACATATATTCACAATTCTCTGAGTAACTTAGTTTTGCCTTCCATAAAAGAAAGTCATGCTACCGACAAGGACTTAGTCCTTGAAAACTTACAACCTCAGCCAGCATTTGATTTCCAGCAATAAGATAGGAATCTAGGACCACACTGGTTTTCCTTCCAATCCACGGAGTTTTTATGAAACAAAACACCTTTCTTAAACATAATTTCCTAGTGTGACAGTATTCCTCTCCCCTTTGTCATTTTTACACCTCTGAAAAGGGAACCAGAGTCTAAGGCAGCCTTCCACAACAGCTGCTGTCTGACTTGTCCCCAGCCACAGGGCAACGACAAAAAAATTTCGGGATACCCAGCATGGAGGGTCAAACATCTGAATACTCACGTATGCAGAGGGATGACATCCCTGAATGTATTTTACCTTTGTGGGAAACATCTTAAGAATAATAATAGAAATAGAAAAATCATAAGTGGATCAATGACCTTAGCTACATCTACATATTAATGCAGTGGTGGGCAAAATGCAGATGGTCTAAAAATGGGATTGTCATAAATATTTACTATGCTCAGAGAACGCAGTTACAGGTATATACCAGCTGAACCCTTGTGCTTTAGCAGCAGCTGGTAATGCTACCAAACACAGAGTATGATTTACATAACTTCTCTTTTCTTTTTTTTTTAAATTATACTGGTGGCATTTATTATATTCCCCATGAGACATATCAGTATATTCTTGTATTTCTTAAGCTGTATGAATCTCCAGGGATTCAGAAAAAATTCAAACTCTTCCCTACTCATGGACAGATTGGGATTTTTTTTCACTACACAGAGATTTTTCTAACTGTATCTCTCAGCTGACCTTCAAGTGATAGCACAAAGGAGCAGCAGATATGTGTACAACCACATAAATTAAAATGAGATTTTGCTTGGAGCTATTTAAGAAATCATACATAAGGCACAGGAAGTGTGAACATGAAAGTACAACAGCCAGTCCTGTCTATCATGTCCTGCACAGTCAAGCTGTGTGTTGGATAGTTTTTTCTGTGAAGAAGTCGTCTTTATGACTGGAAGACTAAAACAGCTTTCTTCCCATATCAAATTGCCCCTGTTACCCAGTCATTTTAATGGGATTTAATTAAAGGACCCAGGAAGTTTCACTGCTCTTACTCTACTTTTGGGGGTTTTTGTGTTCGTGGTGGTGGCAGGGTTTCAGCAGTTTAGGCTGTCTGGAAAGAATCCCCTGTGAAATGAAAATTCCATTTCCCCCTTTCCCAAATTAAAGTTCTCTTAAAACATATAAAAACTTACCAAAAATGCTGGTGTTTGCAACAAAAATCCATTTTGAAGCTAAAACAAACCATGCATATTTTGAACAGCATAACTGTGTTTGAGAACAGGCCTGTATGTTCATTTCTCCCTGACCAATAGGATATATTTATATAGCAGTTTGTTAATAATGAGCACCAACCTTTTATGTTTATTCTTATCCAGTGTAACTTGCTGATGTACTGTTATTTAACAGTACAGTAGAATTCCTCTCTCTCAGAGTTTTAATCATATGAGAAATTAGATTGAATTTGCATTTACACAGCAAATTTTATGATGTAAGTTTCCTAATATACTTCAGCTTGATACTGAAGTAAATTGTATTATCCCTAATGGGTCATCAGTTCTGAGGTTTAGTATTTGATCTTGCTTTATTATCTTCCCTAGCTATATTCCATACCTAATTTTTTCCTGAAATGAGCATTATTGATTTATTCATTAAATACTGTCTGTTTGGTGTGAATTTTTCATCCAAGCAGTATGATGAATCCTTTTAAAATAATGATTATATGCTGCACAATACTTGAAATACTGTCTTCCTGAGATGGTTTTCAATGGATTGCAACTAAATACATTGTATACAAAAAAGTCTTGTACCCTTTCTGCAAAATGACATCCATTGATTATATCTCCTCAAAAATGGAACAATCAATAAATTATTATATTTCTTTAAATTAAGCTCATTTCAGGGTGAAGGATTATTTTCTTGGTTTCATTTGAAGGTGGTATTTTGTTTCTACAGTAATAGCTGTACTACTTCAGCTTAAAAGACAACCTCATATCACAGAAAAGTGATTACAAAGTTTAGAAATGTTTAAAAATGCAAGTTTTACTATGCGGGGGTAAAAAAAAAAAAAAGCGAAAAGCAGATTAGATAAAATGAGCCTTCAGTAGTCCAACTTACTGACACACTATATTTTCCAGCTACTTAAATTTTCAAACCCAGTGAGTGGGTCTGGAAACATGAACTTTTTGTCTTTAAGGATCTTTCTGATATTTTTCCTAAATGCCCAGTCCAAATGAGTTGGGTCAAAAGCAGTTGATTCTGCTACAAAAATGTATACAATTTGTCAAATGTGTCCAAAATTGAAGACAATATTGCATTCAAATTCAGCCACAGAAAAAACCCCAAACATTTCCATAAACAATGGAAATACTTCATAGTGTATGTGATTCAGGTCAACATATCTTAATTTATTGATGCACACAGAAATATTTTCAGAGCATTTCATCCTTAAACATTTTGTGATTTTATGCGCTGGTATTCATCTAAGGAATTTAAGGTTTTACAAATGAAATTATGTGGAAATGACAGAGAAAAACCAACCCATGTGAAGATGGTTAGGCTGTGGAACAGTCTGCCCAGCAAGCCTGTGCTTCTTCCAGTCCTGACAATTTTCCCTGAGTAACCTCCTTTGATTGCTGGGGGAGGCGGAGACCACCTGAGTTCCCTTCCAGTCTGAATTATTTTATGATGCGGTGATTTTCAATGCATAACTATCAAATTAACAGGGCTGCTTTAGACTATATGTTTCACCGAATTTCCCATCATAAAGCATCAGAGTAACACACAATTTTACTAAATATGTAACTCTTTTTAGCACAGTTGTTAGTATGGAGTAATTCTTCTCAATGCCAGTTACAGGTGAAAAATGCAAAACTGTTTAGTTAAACACAGTGTGAGCTTCCAGAACTTCATTATATTAAAAATACTGGAGTGTCAGTAGGAAATGTTTTACCTTCTCAGTAGTATTAAACAACTCTTCATGTGGCCGCACCAAATGAGTAATCAGATTATAATTATCTTGCCACAATGCTATGGAGGTGTGTGTTATTCACTTTTGGATGCTGCTGCCATGAAATAACGGAAGTAAAATTAGTAGTCCTTGCAATCTAATCCTGAGATATTAATTGCCAAACATCTGTGCCTGACATGGTTTTCATTTGTTTCTCAGTGAGAGTTATCTTATCAGCTGCGACTGAATACCTGATTACTGGAGACAGCCTCCAGACGTTCTTTTATCTTGAGTTGTTTGTGTCACTCATGGCAGACACAGGAAACAACACTTCCCTTACACTGGCTGCATTTTAAAACATCCTCATACATTTCTATTCTCATTTGTTTACTTCATGGACCAGTGGAGTCTGCTTGCTTAGCACAGCAGAAAGTGAGTTGTATAGAGCATTCAAGTTAAAAATCACTAGTTTGGCTTTAAAAATTCTGAGTTTTTATAAAGGTTAGCCAGAATATACACGTGTACCAAGCAATACTTTAGTCTATAAAGTGCTATAGCATCCTTCTTTGTTTTCTTTTTTTTCCCCTGAATTATGAATATCAGAAACAAACTTTCTCCTCATTAAATGTGCCAAAATAAGTATTTTATGAAAAAAAAGAATCACTATGTATTTTGAAGTCTATGAAAAATCAGCATGTACAAGCTGGGGACACCAGCCTGCATTTTACCATTTCATGTCTAATGCTTTTATTGGCAACAATAAGCCATGCCACTTTACACCTTCATTTTCTCTTTCTCCCAGAAAACTTTAGACAAGCAACACACAACAAGAAGGCTGGAGGGGGCTGAGTGACAGGTCCTTGAGTTTTTAGGAAAAAGAGCTTGGAAATCCTCTGTTGCTGCACAGTGATGTGCACAGTAAGCAGAGGGTGGGGACTTTCTGCGGGTGTCACTAAACACTGAGAACAGAAAGGAGAAGAGTCTCCTTCATTCCTGGTGTCCTGGCCAAAAAAAAAAAAGAAAAAGTGATGATACTTTTCACAACAGCTGCCAAGCACTGAGAAGATGAAGACACTTATGAAGATGTGACGTGGTTTCGAAAAGAAACATGCACACACACATATATACACGGTCACTGAAAGTAGAGAGAATATATATGTGTTGTCAATGCAAAAAAATAGCAGAAAGTGTGCTATGTTTTAGGACAAAAGCGTTGAGACTGGAAAGAGAAAAAAAACATCCTGGATCAAATTTCATTTTGAAGTAACAAAATTACACAGTGCTCCACCTTACACTAAACTCTAATTCAGGCCATCACAGAGATATTACTCTGTGCCTTTAGTGCCTTGATGACGAGAAAGGTTTCAGAAACCCAAATTAAATGTATTCATAGGAAGTTCAGGTACATTTTTTCTTATGTATTTAAACTCAAAGAGCTCTTTTTGTTATATAGTGCTCACTTCTTTGATGAACCAACTAATATCAAGCTCTAACCCATGTATATTTTTCATTTTGCTAAATTATAGCAGGTATTTCAGCATCATCTCTATTCCTATCATCCCCATAGTTCTTCCTCAAACTCTTAGGTTAGTATTCATCCTTCCTGAGTGCCAGCAGTGATGGTTGGACACAACACCACTTTGAGGTCTCATTGGTGCCTTTAACAGTAATTTTAATACACCTGTATCTACACAATGATCGACTCATCAACTCACTTTCTCTTTGTATATTGTTTCCAAAAAATAACCCACCATTTACAGCAGTAATTTCTTGAGTTTGTACTCTTTGTCATTGAATATAATTTTCTCCCTGTCTTGTTTCCCACTTATTTTTTCTCCTCCAGGTGCCTTATCAAGAAACTTTTGATATCACTCAGTTTATATATCTGAGTGTAATAAGGCATTCTCTAAAACAAAGTCCTAATGAACAAAGACTTTAATGGAACAGAAATCAGATGACCATCCACTAAACTCATATTAAATAGATACTAGACTCTAATAAAAGAGGAGATATGTTCACAGGCCACAGAAACAACAGATAAAAGAGAAATAATATAGGAAAAATTGTGGGATTCTAAAATAATCTACAATCCCAAACTAAGACAGAAGATTCAAAACTCTGAAAATATTGTGAATTAAGAAATCTAAAAGAAATACAAATCAAATCTAAAAATTCCAAAATTTTTAAAAGTTTTATTTTGAGTTTAATATTTTTTGTACTAAATTTATTCTACATCATTCCTATGTGACCAGACTTAAAGAAAATTGTGATGAAAAGACTGACGTATTTTCCCCAAGCCTAGTAATTATATTATTCTTCCTGGAATTTTCAGAGCTTTTACTCCACTATTTTTACATTATCACTAAAGTCTTACCCAAAAGCATTTTGGCTTGTCAACAAAGACAAATATAGTTTCTTCCAAAAAATATAGCACAGAGCTAGAAGCTCTGGAAGAAGATTTGTTTTCATTGCCTGGCACATCAGGCTATGGCAGCCCTTCCCATCTCCGTCAGTCCAGTGATAGAGTTTTATTACTTCCCATGGATGGGTCCTAATGAACACAGAATAAGCTGCTCACACATCTCTTCTCAGTCACAGTATGGAATTTAGTCCTTCTTTTTAACCCAAAGAATTAAAATTGTATAGTGGCCAACTGAGACCCTAAATTAAATCTATATTTAAAAGCATTTCCATTGCATTATTAGCAGTGGCAGTCACAGCAATTTATTCAGGATCATACCTGTGAGATTCCAGCAGTTTCTGAAAATTGTTAGAGTAAATTATAACAAAGATTTTTGTAGTACATTTTTTCCTTATAGTGGAGACTCTCAAACTGAGCAAATACATTATTAGTCTGGTGTAAGTTTAAGTGGGTACTTAATAAAGCAGCCAAAGCTTCACAAAGATCACGGCAGGCTTATAATTCTAATTTAGTTTGAATTGGAAACCTCCTGTTATTTCCTGAGAAATTTCTCTATTATCTCTGTGATATAGCACAGCTAACACTGGACCAAAATCATTAAGGCTGTAGGCACAAATGCCATAAAATGCATGTGTCAAAACGCATGTATATATATTTTCTGTATTTGCATGCTGAAAGTGAGACTGCTCCATAACCAGATGATTACTAACATGCTCATTTAGCTAATTATGTACTTAATTCAGGGTTAGACTCTCAAGGGAAGGATGGTGGGCTCCTGTGCTCAGTGCTGTTGGGTGTTGCTGCCTCCTGGGATCCCAAGGCAGGCTGGGCGTCACAGCTCTGCCCAAAATGTGCTTGTGCCAGCCCCTGAGGTGACTCTCCAAGGTCAGTGAGTCAAGGAAAGAGTGGCCCAAGCTCAAATGCTGAAAATGTCAAAAAGTTCCCACTCTGCAGGTAAAAATGTGCTCAGCTTTGAAGAGAGGTGCCTGCAGCCAGGTTTCACAACTGTGAAGCTTCAAAAGCCAAAGGGGGAGGAGTTATTCCTATCCATGCTGCTTCATCGATATCTGTGTTTCGCAGAAGAGACAAGAAGACATGGTGTCAAGTCTAACAAAGCTAAACAGATATTTGAGCCAACATCTTGGAGTTCAGCACAAATGGATTAAAGGACAGTGTCCACTAACCCTGAGCCCAGGGGCTGAGCTCCCTGTGCTCCATGGTCCAGAGAAGTACAAGAGACTGGAGGAAACCAACAATAATGTTGCCAAGGTGGGACAAAGCATGTGAAGTGGATCCCCACGAGAGAAGAAAAAACAAAAATGCCTTTATTGAGAGAGAAAAAATTAGTGGCTCAAGGTTTCAAAAGGGGAAAAAAAGAGGTGAAAAGGTAAAAACACTGAGTGAAAAGAGCACTGAAGTGTGGTAGTTCAGAGGCACAGGAGATCAGCCTGTACAAGGATTTTTCATGAACAAGAAAGCTGCAGAATAGTTCAGAGCATAAAGTGCTAAACATATGTTTAACAGCACCTCTTGGGATTTACATCAATAATTATAGAGTCACTGAGCAGGGTAACTACACTGTTTGGTGAATGTTTGCAGTTGCTAGAGTCATAAAAGATTTACAAAAATGTTAGCTTGAGATAAGTGAAGTAATTTAAGACTCTGAGTTTCCCCTCTTTCCAACGTGTGCAAAATATTGATTTCATGTAATGTGTGCTATTTTTATACCTTGTCAATTGTTCTCTCTTCCTTAACAAATCTGGAATTATTGTACTAATTCTGCATATTTTCCAGTGCAAACCAAATTAAGGTTAAACTCAACTATTTGCAGGAAAGAAACTTAACTCAAACCCGACCTACTTGGTGCATTGGGCTCTCAGTTTCATGCATCCAAGTTAGAAGATAGGTTGCCAAAATTTTCTCTTTCTTTTTTCTTTTTCTTTTTTTTTTTTAATTTTTTTTCTTTTTTTGTTGTTTTTTCTTTTTTTTCTTTTGATGGTTCTCAAAATCTTGCTGCAGGCAAAAGAAACAAACTCGGCATGCAAAGCCAAAAATTTATTATTGGTCTAATCTAGCTAACTGAATAACTTAATCCATTAACCAGGATAAGAATTCTTATAGTTCAAAATTCACACTCTTAAGATATTTTCCAGGATCTCCTCCTTTTTCTGGTATTACTTGCATTCCTGCTATAAGCAATGGCATCACTGTATTGACTGGGCTACAAGACTAGAGTCTGTACTGGCCCTGAAAGGCCTCTAAAAAGCAGCAGATTTATTCTGTTGTCATTTTTCCCAGATCTTCCTGTTAATGCTTTCATAATCTCGTGTCTTGTGATGGCACCAATGGTAGCACTGGACTAGGGTGAATAATAAATTAGATAAAAGTGAATAAGACTTGTCCAAAACTTGAGAAAAAACTACTCTATCACTGAGTTAATATATACCCTTACATTTTGGAATAGCCTCACAGTTGCAATGACTAAAATATTTTTATTAATGTGTTTATTATATAGAACTGTACATATTCAGCCTTAAAACCTGTCTTTACTGGCTTACATTTTTAGTAAATACTTCATCACCTTGTCCACAGAGACATACGGGAACATATGAACATATGTATAAGATATACAAGAAATCAGCAGCAGTAGCAGAACTTCTCTGGAAGAAAAACCATGTGGATAAGCTTCACTACAGAGTTCATAAAAATAATTATTTGAAATTTTATTGAGTTATGAGACAGACCTTCATCTAATTATCACTGTTTCAACTCCAGTGATGCCAATGGAATTACATCTACACCTACTGAAGTTTTACTCCACAAGCTAATTGACTCAGCTCAGAGTATAGTGTCAATTGAAAAATCTTAAATAGCAATTACAGGTAATGTTTTTAAGATTTTATTTCTTATAGAAGAGAATCTTGGAAAAATAGCAAATGAAATCAATCTGTGACAAGCTGCAGAGTGCAATTCATAATGCTGAAATTTAGACAATCTGTGTTACTGCACAGCATTGTTCTAGTATGCTGTACCAAGTATATAATTTAAGTGGTTTTTCATGCTTGATAATAGCCCTTACCATGTGTTTTAAAGAAGTGTGGAGAGAGGTAGAGAGGGAATTAATATACAAAATTATATCACAGAGAATACGAGACTGTTGTTTCCTTTCCTATTCCTTCTTTCCTCCCTTATCCTAAAATGTATGGATTTTCAAGCTTTAAATTATTCATCCCTGTTCTGAACATAAGAAATGGGAAGGATGAAACACAGCTGAGCAGCAGTGCTGGCTGAGAAGAAAGAAAAGTTAAACAGCTCCAGTAGCAAGCCAAGATTTCTTTTCTTTTGTGTAATGTTGTAGCACCACAACGATAGAATAAAATGCACTTCTCTGGGGAGTCCTCTATACAGCATCTGCAAACCCAGGTGCCTGAGGGATCTCACACTCTGCTTATTAACCAGTTTCCATAGTTGCTATTTTCTTGTATGTAATACTTGGTGGGGAAGTGTTTAGGTACAAAAATGGATTACAGAATTCTGTAGCAAATTCTCTTGGAAAAGTAGTCATAAGGAGGTATTTGCAGCTGCTTTCCACCTCTTGTACCTTAAAGAGTTGTTCTGCTGTTCTAGGTACCTCCTGGGCCTTCTGTATCCAAATATTTATGTCTTTGAAAACAGCACACATTGTAGAATAGCAGAAAATCTCACATTGAAAGGAATCTATACGGATCATTGGGTGCAACCCGTTACTCTCACAGGAGTGTCCAACAGTAAGCTGTATCACTAGGGGAATCATCCAGACATTCCTTAACTCTGACAGGCTTGTGACCACTTCCCTGGGGAGCTGTTCCAGTGCCCAACCACCCTCTGGGTGAAGAACCTTTTCCTGAATCCATCCTAAGCCTACCCACTTAAGTGTTGACTTGATGACCTTTGTGGGTCCCTTCCAGCTCAGAATAGCCTGTGATTCTGTGATTCTATATGTCAGCATGACAATATACGTCCTATCTCTCAAAGGGGATCCAGGCTGCCCTTTTTCCCTGACATTAAACTCAGGCCCACATTTTTTCTTTTCATAAAAAGTGTGAGTCTCCCTCAAACAGAAAATCAAAGATCATTTTGCCTGCCTTAGAGGTGAGGCTGTACTTTTGGATACTATAGCATTTATGTGAGGTCCCTTCACTCCTCATCTCCTTGTTCTGGTTTCTGCTCTTCCTAGAAAAATGAATATACATTTGTTAGGCCAGTGCTCTGCTCTGGTTCACTGTATAGCTGCACAAACACGTTTTTCAAGATCTCAGTGTGGCTTGGTATCAAGAGGTGGGAAAAGGGGGTGGTGTGAAATGGCACTATAACCAAACCCATGAATGTATAAACTTTAGACATTTTGACGGCTCTTCATTTTTTAGAGCATCTTACAATGCCGTGATCATTTTCATGCTGCTTCTTGAAAACCTCTCAGTTAACGGTATATTGTTTGCTTTGTCTTATCAATATACTGTTTACTGTTGCTTTATTATGATTATTATAACATTATGACATATTTTAGTAAGGTATATCCCTATTAAGTTATTTGAAGACCATTTTAGTTCTTTGCAGCCAGAGAGTTGATCTGGGAGCTTTTTCTGTTTAATCATGCACTTCTGTGGAATCAAAGATATACAAAGCTGAAAGCAACCTCAGGAGAGCACCATCTCCAATCCCCAGTAACTAGGCAGAATGAATGATTTACAATTGCTTTCTAAGTTACTCTCCCCAAGACCAAATCTCCCTGTACCATGGGTATCAGCATGACTTTTGTTCTTGTTTGCTTGAATTTTGTTATATATTTGTTATATTCTTGTTTATACAAACTGTTTTCACCTTTCCTCCTAAATCATTGCTAAAGTTTGAACAGGGTGAAAACCAAGTCTCTGAGAATTCACTGCTTATTAACAATTCCCTATTTATATTTTTATTATTGTATTACACTTTTATAATAAACCTCAGAAATCACCTTTTAGCAAATTTTTAGTCCATTAAATATACAACATTGATTTTTTTATCAATTTATTTTCTTTCTTTTGAAGCTAAATGTCATATACAGCATGAAGGGAGTAACAATATGGAATTGATTCAAATTGTGCAGCTTCTAATTTAATAATAAAATATGATACTATCTGTCATACCTGTTATCAATGTCTTTTTTTTTCAATTACAAGTGAAGGATTTGCTTATCTCTTCAGCTGGCCTGTGACAGTCAGAATACCCCAAGCTGGCAAAGGGCAAACAATTGATCTGATTTGGAAAAAGCATTCTAAATGTCAAATTAGTCATTCACTTCCTCATATTCCAGCCCTGCCTTCTGCAGAGAGTAAGCAACAAGTGGCTTAGTCAATACTGTAGAGTTGCTACTTATTATAATTCTAACATAGAATTAAGCTATGAGAAAAAGTGGTGGAGCACATCACATCCTCTTGGAAGGCAGAGAAGTGAGGTTACTCTGTAGTTCAGTTTGCTGCACAGACAGAAAGGAAACTTCAAAAGACGAATCCACACATCAAAGACTTTTTACTTTTTAAAAAAATATATACACAATCCCCTCAAAATCTTTCATCTGCAGTCTCACAAACATGAAGTTCTAATCAAAGACACAGTAATGTATGTCCCCGTAAATAAAAAATATAAAGACAAAAGGTTCTGGTGTGGATGGAAAGATGCAGAAAAATTCTGGTATCCCTAGCTATGAGCTAGATACATGTTATGAATATCTCATCTTCACAGCAGGTGGACCAGCAGCTGAATGAGTTCCATCTCTGAAGGATACCTCAGAAGCAACCCTGCATTAATGACAAGGTGTCCCTGTCAGGTATAGGCTTAAAAATTGTATTAGTGAAATAAAAACTCAACCCTATGCTTTCCTAGATTAAATGTGTTTTTATTTCTTACTTTTAAAGTGATGCAAACATTCCTAAAGGGGATTGAGACTCTTCTGGTCACAGGTAAAAGTCCAAAGAAAACAAGGCAGTGGCATCCTTCAGGGAGCCTAAAACTGGAGACTCTACAGTAGAGTGTCAGGCTATACAGGGTCAGGTTGGCTCCACTCATAGTGCCAGCAGTGTCAAACATTAAGATTCGCAAAAGATTCAGTCTTGATGAGCTTTATCTTCATGATCTCTTGGAAACAGAAGGTACATGGCTTCAGGAAACTCGTATTTCCACAGATCCTCTTGTGCTAAATTTCTGCATTAACACAATATCATAATATTAATTTTTAATTTAGGCAGTGAATAGAGAACATGTCTTGTTTCAAGAAAAAAAAGGGCTCTTGGACAAATAGTGTTAATTATCATAGGTTCATGGAACCAGTCATAGAATCAGTCACAGAGTCAGTCATAGAATCACAGAATGGTCTGGGTTGGAAAGGACCTTAAAGACCACCTGCTTCCAACTCCCTTGCCATGGGCAGGGACAACTTCCACTAGGCCAGGTTGCTCAAGCCCCACCCAGCCTGGCCTGAAACACTTTCAGCATCCCACCACCCTCACAGTAAAGAATTTCTTCCTTATATCTAATCTGACCCTACCCTCTTCCTGTTTAAGGTCCTTCCCTCTCGTCCTGTCACAACATGTCCCTGTAAAAAGTTCTTTCCCAGCCTTCTTGTAGACTCCCTTCAGGTACTGAAAGGCTGCAACAAGATCATCCCATATCCTTTTCTTCTCCGAACTAAACAATCCAAATTCTCTCACCCTTCTGCTGTAGGAGAGGGGCTCCATCCTTTTAATCATCTTCATGGTCTCCTCTGGACTCCCTCAAACCACACAAGGCCCTTCCTGTGCTGAGGACCCCAGAGCTGGACAAAATATTTGGGGTGGGATGTCAGCAGAGTGAGTAGAAGGGACAATCCCCTCTCTCACCTCCTGGCCACACTGCTTGTGATGCAGCCCTAGACATATTTGGCTTTCTGGACTGCAAGTGTACATTGCCAGCTCATGTCAAGCCTCTCATCCACCAGTGCCTCCAATCCTCTGTGATAATCCTCTATGATAGCTTTGAACTGCTCTCAGAATTGAGCAAAAATGTGATAACATTATCACATTGTTACACTAGATATTTGTACAGTCTATTTATCACAAAAACTCGTGTTTGTATGTGTGTGTGTGTCTGTAACACACCTGGTGGTACTTGCATTTACTCATGCACCCTGTATGTCTGGCTGTCTTGCCAGGAATATGAACTGTGTGTGCCTGGAGGAATTAACTACAATCCTTTTCATAAAGAATCCAGTCTCTCTGGCAACACACAAGCTTTAGTTCCATTATCTAAATCTTTTATCTTCCCTTCTTTGATTGAAGGATAGCTTTTCATCTTTATATTTTTCAGTGAATGAAGCGCAGATGAAGTTCTCTTATGTGACAGAAATATTCTACCTTTTCTGTGAAATTGCCCTGAAGCCCTCATCAAAGACAACACCCTCTGAATTATTAGGTGCATATGTTAAAAATAGTCATTTGCATTCCATTAGAATAACACAGACCCTACTGCTAAAACTTCCATCCTGTCCTTTGAATTCATGTGCACTGAAAACAGCTCTTTTGTAAATATAATCATTATCCTCCTTTCTTAAAAAAACCATAAGAAAAGATATTACCTCTTCCTATTTCTTTGATATTTCCTTCTTATGCATAAAGAAATACTGTGCCATTCTGCAAGTCGTTCTTTTAGGATAAAAATTCTTATGAAAACTTCCTAAAACCTAAAGAACTGCAGTTATGTTGGGTATTCTTTTGGCCATTCTCTCAATTTTTATATTACCACTAATCTTTCCCACTCCTGATTTTTTTGTCACATTTGTTGGTTTAGTTATGGTGGATCAGAAGAACTTTTAGTGCTAAACTCGCACTTCGTTTGCCAGTACAGGGGTGGCAGTCTGTCACTCAATTTTGCCATGTGGCTTGGTTGCTGTGTGTGCTGCCTGGAATGCATTTCCTTAACTTAGTTCCCTTAATTCTTTCTACTTTCTCCTTCTTGCCCTCTTGCAGTCCTGCAGTGCCAGGACCACATTCCCAGCTATCCCTGCAGTATTCCTGACCTCTTCCTCGTGCAGACTCAGGCCAATGTACGTTGGTTCATTTGTCAAAATCCAAACAGGCTGTCCTGGCTGCAGCAAATTAAGCTTTTGTTGCAGGTCTTTCACGTTGTAATTGCTTGTCTTTCTGGGAATAACGTCATGTCTTGAATGCCAGATCTTTGCAATCAAAATTCTGGCTCTGCAACACATGCTTTGTGCCATGCCTGGCTGCCTTTTCTTGCCCATGCCACACATCACTGCCTTAACAAGCTGCTGAGTTCCTGCAGAGCCATTAAATCTTTGTGCCTCATCTCTCCCTTTCTCCCTTCCAGGCTTGTCATGGCTGACTCACACAGCACGTGCACAGACAGTATTCCAAAACAGGGTTTCATGAAGAAAGGGGAAGAAAGACATATTTTCCTTATCTAAAACCCAATAAATTATTTTGTACTCATGGAGTGTAGGGTTTATAGCCTAAACGCAACCTGAGAGAGCAAAGCAACCTATCCCTGACATTGCCTTCAAAAGCATCAAAAGCAGCAGCAGGATGTAATAATAAGCTTGCTATAATAACAGAACTCACTTTTCTCACAGTTACACTTCTTTTCCCATACAATGCACTATATCTGAGACCATAGCAAGCATTAGTCATTATAATTGTTCTAATACCATTCCCAGGTAAAGCCAGAATATCTACCATTTGCAAGAAGAGTCTGATATTTTGTGGGTTTTTTTTCTGGTTTAGGACTTTCTTTAAAAAAAGGTTTTTGAAGATTTTTGGATAAAACAAGTCTTCTTGGATTTTTTTTATTTTTCTCCTTCTCAAGGATGAAAAATAGCTTGCATGTGATTTTTCAGAAAATTTGTTAGTGCCAGACACCAGTCAAAGCAGTGAAATGCAAATTCCGAAAAAACTTCATAAAATTCTGGGCATGCTGGTTAGCACTGTATAATTCATCTTTCTTTTATCCTGTAATCTGGGGCTGAGCTGCCATGCAGTATATGCTCCATCTTTGCCTATCTCAGCCAGCACAAGCACGCACTTGCTTATCATCTTCCTTGATAAAGTCCATCCATCATTCTAATGTCATTATCTGTCTTATGATAAATTCTGTCAAGATTGGTAGAGTATGATTAGCTTTTCAAACTCTAAAATAGAAAGATCTCTTTAAAGCCTGCTGATAGGTAAACAGAAATTCTAAAAATCTCACCTTGTGTATTGAAGACAAAGAGAGTCAAACTCACCACAATAAGGTAGCTGGACATAGAGTAGGAAGGTTGCCAGGGACACTGAACATGAATTTTTCAGCTTTGTCACTCCCTGCCTATCGATGTCTATTGCCTGCTAAATGAGACAACTTAAATTGTCAAAATTCAAGAATAAGAACATCCTCAAAACAGAACTTCCTTAGTAAAATATAGTTGACTTTTCCAGTTAAGGTCAAATAGTTTTAAGTAAGAGGTAAACCCATCATTTTGTGTGATACACCTTGTAATTTAAGTCATATTTGTCAACTGAAACTTCCTCCATGATCACAAAAAAAATCCCAATCTATTAGTCCTGGATGGGATTGTGCCTTATCCCATGCATACTCCCATGGGGGCACACAAAGCCATTTTGCCTTTCCTCTCTTTTCTCACCCTAATCCTCACTGGGTCTCCTGCTCTGGAAAAGGTGGGAATCTCCTTCTGCAAGTACCGCTTGGTCAAAGACACCAGGGTATGTGCCAAAAGCCTGAACGTTTTCACACAATGCATCCCAGCAGAGGATGCACACACTGGTAATTGTCCTATCACATCTTGGCACACCAAGAATGAGATGGTCACAGCACCCTTGCCCCTTTCTCTGTCCAGATGAGCAAATGAGAATCAGTTCATTTGCTGTGACTGTCAGTCAATTACAACTCTTGCTCTGAGCAAATATCAAACACTCTGCTCAAGAGATATTGTGCCTAAATATTCTGGCTCACAATTACCGGCTTTAGTTATTAATTCTACGGTAGGCGAAGCTGAGAGATAAATTTGGTTATAGAAGATTTAACAGAGGTTATATTTATTAACCCTTATTTAATCATCTCAGCCAAGCAAACAGCTTTGATCTACAGCATAGAGCTGTAGTTCAATATTTACACCTTGCATGAAAATATGGCATTTAATCTAATCAAGTTGGCCAATGCTGAACATGCCACTTTAAATGTTTGCTCTTCAAATCTGGAGTTCACTCATTCTGTCATTCTAATTCCCGAACCCAATTTGAAAATAGTTTGCATTACATGCTATCTTGCAGCTTTATGTGTTTGCCTACCAAACACAGGTTAAATGACCTTGTCGTGTGAATGTGACATTGTTAAAATCAAAGAATAAAAGCAACAGTATTATCTACTAAAAGAAAAACTAATGCATTGCTAACAGCAAAAAGACAAAATATCTCTCTGTTCGTAAAAGTCCCTTTGCCACCAAAAATAATCTTGCTTTTTGTTCCTCAGCAGAACATTAGCAACTTGTGTGATCATTGAATTTTTTTCTCGCCCTGCTCTAGTAAAATCCATCAAACCGTAGGTTGAAAGATGAACAAACAAATGGAGAGACAGCAAAAATAAACAGTGTAAAGTTAAAATCTCTAAAAAAAATGACAGTCTAAAACAAAGCAGTGCAGTCCGGCTCTAATCTCACACAAACCAGTTCCGGTAAAGCAGGAGCAATTCTAATGATCTTGAAGGAGGTACAGAGGGAGAATGAGATCACAGCTGAAGCCTGATTTCCTAATTGCTTCTTGTGTTTTTTGTACTGGAACTGGGACAGCAAGGAAAAAAAAGTGTGTTTAAAAACCAACCAACCAACCAACCAACCAATATATATACCCCCTCCCGCCCCTGCCAAAAAATATAGTAGCAAAATGGTAGCACAGAGACAGAACTAATAAGAAATTTGCACAGAGTTAATTTTAAAACACCTTCATTTCTTACTTGCAGTAAGTTTTTAATATAGGCTGCCCTCACAGATGCACAATATCTGTGGCTGTGGAAAAACTGAACTTGTATAAAGAGGCAGAATTGTGCTGCTCACCACTAGAGAAATATCCCTGTGTTTCAAATGTTTCTTCAAAAGACTGGTGACCACAGCAGGCGACTGAATTTATGGGCAGGGCATGTCAGGACATGGCCACTCCACCCAGCCATAATGGCATCATGCTGTGCTGGGGGATGAAGCAGCTCCTTGGCCCACCTCCTGCACTCTGTGAAACTCTGCAGCATAGACTCATCCTTTGAAGCAGATCTTGTATTTTTCAGCCCTACTTTATTATCTGCAATGAAACACAGAAAACATTTCTGTAGTTCTTGTTCTGCATGCAAGCATAGCAGATAAAATTTGTTTTCTTCCAGTAAACATGTTACTGTTTCCCTCCCTATTTTTTTTTTGTTTGTATTTTTTTGCAAATATATATATATGTAACTACATACACATAGGATATCATAAATGGCTTAGAGAGAGAGTATCAATGTCATTGACAGAATAATACGAAGATATTATCATGACAAACCAGTATATATTACAGACTGAAAATTCAGTGGTTTTTCCATGTTTGCAAAACCACAGCAAGCAACAGACATCCACACTTCAATTCACCTGCTCTAGCTTAGATACCTCAAAGTCTCAACTCTAGAATCACAGCTGCTCAGCCTATGTTCCTCTTAGGGATTAATGGAGATAAAAGATCAATTAAACAAGCTTTCATCTCATCCTAAAATAAGTCATGTTCTGGAGGTCTAATTCTCTCCATAAAATATAATGGTAACATACTACTTCCAGTTCATCCACAGATAAATTTATGTACTTAAAGTGATACAGATCCAGCCAGACCTCCTGATTCCTATGCTATATATTATATAGTGGTGTGCATTGCATAGAGGGAGACCTAGAGATTTTGGTTCATGTTCCTCTGTATTTTTCCATTGCTTCCATTGGTATTTCATTCTCTCCTTCCTTCCCCTTACAAAATACCTGACTGTTAAACACGATGAACTATTTTATTGTTAAGCATTTAGGAAGAGATAAATGATGGTTTGAATGTTAATGCACCAAGGTAGATCAGAATCTTAGCACTGTTAAATGGTTTCTGAGCCACTAGAGCATAGCGTCAGTGCTATAAAGAAGCACTCCCTGATGGATGGTAAGCAATACTCTAACTCTTTTCAGGACAATAATATTGACTTCACATTAGATAAACATGAATCTTCTAAACAAGAGGTGAATACACAGGAATCAGCCTCTTTGTGTCTAGCAGCTAAAAGGTGGCAGGACACACTCTATGGAGTTTAATTTTAACTGTAATTAGCTTCTGCAGTGAAGTGCAGTAAGGTAACAAATGAGGTACAGTGCTGCAACACAGCACTAAAGAGAGAATGGAGGAGGTCATACTCTTTACCTTGACAATTTTTGGTTTTCACAAAACCCATTATTAGTAAAACAGACATAAAATTACGCTAATGCTTTCAAAGAGGTAGTTGTGCGGGAGAAAAAAAGTGAAAAACAGTGAGGTATTTAATCTGTAGTTGGAAGTTGTTCAAATGTGAATGCTGACACTTTCCTCTTTTGCTGTAGACCACGTATTCTGAAAAAATATTGCATCGGCTCAATGAATTGTTCAGCATTAACTGATAGTTTATGACCCCAGCAGAAGTCAGGTGCATCAGAGAATTTTTACCTTTACATGTGCAATTTTCTGTCTGCTAATGAGAAACAGAACAAGTGAAAGCTACTGCAGAATTTATTCAGAGCTTGGAATCATAATTTTGGTTCTATTATAATTCTTAAAAAAATTAAATCCAAAATTTTAATACTTCTGATAACCCAAAAGTAGTCTTTAAATTGCAGGAATGTAGGAACTAAAAAAAACAGAATTTGAGGCAGTTGTTTACTCTCAGTCCTGCTGACTTAATTCAGTACAGAAATTTGAAGGTTTTTACCAGTCTTCATCATGCCAAGAAACAGAAAACACAGCTGGAATAGACCTCACAAGGCAGACTAATCCACACCAATGATCCAACTCTAAATCAGCTCTCTCCAAGCTCTTCTTGATGGATATTTGTGTAAATCAGTCTGCAAAGTGTTTTATTTCAAAGATTAATCTCCTTATTAAAAAGCAAAAAGCGAAAAGAAAAGAAAAGAAAAGAAAAGAAAAGAAAAGAAAAGAAAAGAAAAGAAAAGAAAAGAAAAGAAAAGAAAAAGAGAAAAAAGAAAAAAGAAAAGACAAGGTTCCATTCACATTCTTAGTATCTACAAGCTCATTAAGAGATCCTTTTCACAGAAAAACTGTGATGTAGTTAAAATATTCACTGATTGCATATCTTTTCTATTCTCTACTTGGGTTTCATTTCAGCCTTGCTGGCACTTTGAAAAGTTCTTGCAGGTAATCTGGACGTTATAAACTTCATCTATTCATACCATGCCTCGCAAATCTCACCCTCAAATGCAGCACAGCAAGATAAGTTTAATATTAATAAATAAACTAAACTATGAAAATATCACCATTACCTTTCTTTGGAAATTCAAAAATGTCTTCACTGTTTAGTTATTCTGAAGAAAGACATGGAGTTGACAAGGCAAAAGAAAACTCTGTTTCCAAATGTCTGTCCGCAAAACTATGATTTGCTTTAAAACGTAACTCTAGGAAAATGATGAGCATTGGCAAAAAAAACAAACCTTCTGAAAGTTTATTTCAAAATTTGTCAAAAAGTTGTCACCAGTTTCATTACATCTTTAGAGGCCGAGTGCTCCTTTGTGTGGCTGCCAATCCATTGTTTCCCAGTTCTGCACTACAACTGTTCATGTTGCCTTGCCATGAGCTGCATGGCTTCCATGGCAAACAATCTAAGGGAATTTCCAAACCCCTGAAGGAAAAAGTATTAAGAAAAAACAAGACAGAAAACAATTAGGTGTACCTGTGCAGCACTAGTCACAAAAGGATCTTGAAAATGCTTTAAAGATACTAATTATCTGAAGTTTATAATGTCTAGAGATTACAGATTAGTACAGCATATAAAAATAAAGTATATGACCAAGAGTCATGTACCTTTTACTAAATATTGATGCATACATTGAACTGTGCTTTAAAATAAATGTCCCCTGATATTTACTTCATTGCTACTTTGCTCAGAGTTATTTTCTAGAATATTATGTTATATAAGGACGTACCCTCAACTGAGATAAATAAGTATCATCCTAGTTTCAAATGAGATGGGTCGAGTTTAAACCAGTAGAAAATCTAGCCAATTTTCTTCATCCTTTTACAAAAAGCCCCTGCATGTACCACAGAACTTATGTTTGAACACAAAGAAAAATAAGATTTTCAGTGTATGCACAGCAAGGAAAATTACTAGCTTTTGGATATTGCAGATTTAAGGGATATATGAGAAGCTTATGAGCTCTCAGACTCTACTATATTGCTTTGGAAACTGGACTAGGGTAGGCATGATGAAGAGGTTTAGCAGAGTGCATATTAGAAATTCGAGTAAGCTGCAACCATGCAATAAAAATTATGGCAGACAATACAACATAATGATTTTTCGAAGCATTGGAAGCATCCAAAAGAGCTCATCTCAAGTTTTGCTTCGAAGTAAATTATTGACTTGGTCTCCAAGTACAGACAAGTGTTCTGCCTCTCTTTCTCAGGGTTTTTTTCCCTTTTCTTTCAACCCATCAGTTTTGGCTTAAGACATGGTTCATAAAAATATATATGGAAACTCTTTTAAAATTCATTTAATATTTGGAACAACCTGAACAGTGACTTCAAAACTTCAGAAAGTTTTTCTTTTAATCCACTCCAGACTCAGAACAAACACAACTTTTCTCAGTGGAGAAGAATGGGACAAGAGGGATTTGCTCTCCAACATGATGGAGAAAAGAGAAGCAGATCTTGAGAATCAGCTAGTTAAAAACCAGGTGATTTGGAGCTAATGCCAAGTAAAGAGGTCCCCTTGCTCTAAATGCAGTAATTCAGCTTGTGCTGCCTTTTCCACAGATTTGAAAAAAAAAAAGAAAATCCAAGCACAAGCCTAGAATTTCCGGCAAAATGCAATTATTAGATGGAATTATTAGAGGCCATGCAATTATTAGAGTCCTGCCAATTCAAGCCATCTCAGAAATGTTGAGAGATTGACCTTAGCTTCCCAAGAACTACAAAATGTGCTGTCCCAGGAACAGAAATGTCCCAAGCAAATGATGAAACCAAGACCAAAACCTGGGAGTGGGGACGTGTGCTCAGGTATTGCCTTTTCTCAGAAGCAGTGGCAGTGGTAACACTGGCTTAGGAAGGGCATTCCACACAACCCAGTCCCCTCTGAGGTCACAACAGCAGTTGCTGATTACATTTTTCAGGATTCTTGGCAAGACAGACTGTGCAGGTGGGTTGGACTGTGGCTCTTTCCTGCCGTAGCTAACACGTAGACATGTAAATGCAGGTATCTAAATACAGGCACTTTCTGGCAGGTGTTTATGGCCCTGTGTATTGGGTTTGTATGGTCAGGTTTTGGTAGCAGAGGGGCTACAGGGGTGGCATCTTTGAGAAGCTGCTGGCAGAGTCAGTCCCAGCCAGCTCCAAGACAGCTGGCCAAGGTTCGGCCACTCAGGAATTGTGGTGACCCCTCTATGATAACAGATTTAAGACGGAAAAAAAAGTTACTGTCCAGAAGTAACTGTGTCCAGAGAAGAGCAGGGTGAGAATATGTGAAAGGAGCAACTCTGCAGACACCAAGATCAGTGGAGAATGAGGAGCAGGAGGTGCTTCAGGCGCTGGAGCTGAGGTTCCCCTGCAGCCCATGGTGCAGCCCATGGTGAGGCAGCTGTGCCCCTGCAGCCCATGGAGATCCACGGGGGTGCAGAGATCCACCTGCAGCCCTTGGAGGAAACCCACACTGGAGCAGGTGGGCTCCTGAGGGGAGGCTGTGACCTTGTGGGAGGCCCATGCTGGAGCAGGGTCCTGGCAGGGACCTGCAGACTCATGGAGAGAGGAACCCATGCCAGAGCACGTCTCCTGGTGGGACGTGTGACCCTGTGGGAGCCCCATGATGGAGCAGGGGAAGGACTCCTCTCCCTGAGCAGCAGCAGTGTAAGGAACTGACCACAGCCCCCACTCCCTGTCTCTATGAGGCGCTGGGGGAGGAGACAAAGCTGGAAATGAGGGGCGGGTGGGGAAGGTGTTTTTAAGGTGTTCTTTTACTTTTCATTATCCTACTCTGATTTTGTTACTGATAAATTCAATTTATATCCCTAATTCTAGCCTGTTTTGCCCATGACAGTATTTTGTGAGTGATCTCTCCTGTTCCTTATCTCAACTCAGGAACTCTTTGTTATATTTTCTCTCCCCTGTCCAGTTTCAGAGGGGAGTGATAAAGAGGCTTTCATGGGTGCCTGGCATCCAGCCAGGGTGAACTCACTACACCACATTATTCCTAATGGAAATCTAGGCAAAGTAGAACTTATGTCTGATTTAGAGTAAATTTTCCATGCATTTTTCCTGTTCCAAAGACAACATAACTTTTTCCCTTATCATGAAGATGTATTGTAGTAAAAATATGAAAGAATAATAGATGCTCAGAGTTTTGTACTAAGACCATTACTTAAAATGTCCAAATCTCTCAGTCATGTTCTTTTTTTTTCAGAAAATCTTTCTGGATTTACAGTAAGGCAGTACGATTGAGCAGCTGAAAAAGACACCACAGAAAACTCAGGAGGTACCCACCTCTGTTGGTGAACAGTTACAGCATTTTGCAATAGAAATCACTATGTGGTCAATATTCACTCTGAGGGTAATCAAACATCACTGGTAATGATCAAACATAAAGGTAAGATTTTCCACACAAGTGTGCTGTGGAATGTTGTGGCTATTGAGTGTCAGTGGGAAATGTCACTGTCAACAGATATCAATTTGCTGTTTGCTGAGGGAAAATTAAAGTAGACTTGAATGAATGGCTAAACTGGCGAGGCAAAGCCTGGCACGAAAATAAGGGAAGACAGATACAGTGCAGGCACTGAATAGCTCCATGACCGTAAACTGACCCAAGAGCACTTATGGAAATTCAGCTAATTACTTGTAAGAGGGAAAAAATGAGAATCCTGAGAGAAAAAGAATTCAAAATGGATTATGCTGCTTCTGCACTCACCAGCTGTAACATGTCATCTTTAAAAACTGCAAAATGAATGATTGTTCTATAAACCTTTAATTCAAATGTGATATCTACAATATGTATGTGGAAGTTCAAAAAACCTAAGCTAATAAAAAAGTGTATGAATTCTTTCAAGAGCAAAGGCTTTCTAAAGGGTGCAAGGTGCTAAATTGGCGCATTTTATAACAAATGTTAAAATGTAAGAGATTCAAAAATGCCTTTAATTCTAAAATAGCCCAGAAAGAAAGATAGAAATGAAGTTAAAATGGAAAAAAAATAATCACATGCTATAGCTCATAAAAAAGGATAGCTTCTTTGACAAACCAAAAAAACAAAATATCATTGAACAGAACTTGAAACAAGGAAAAAAATTATCATCGAATATCAAGAAAATAATATGAAAATAACTAAGAGATGGGGAATTTGTTCTTTTCTGAATGAAGCTCTGATGGCAGAGTGCAAAATTCAACTTCTGGAATTTAACTGTGCTGCTGTAAAAGTACTGCACCAAATGTTAGTGTGAAATATTCAGTGAACAGATATCCTCACTAACAGATATTTTAATTTCAATTTGGAAAAAATTAATACAGTATTCTGTGTTTTGTCTTCTTTTCCCTTCCTCAGGATGGGATTCTTTCCACCAGTTTCCAGAAGTTGTGCAGGTCTCAAAAAGCCCCTGATAAAAATGTTCCTCAAAAAGAAGCAAATGTCTTCATCATTTTTTTTTTTTTTTTTTTAAACAGCACTTTAAAAAGTGCCACTTCTGATACTTTCTCTGTGGTGCTTAACAGATTCCTCTTTTTTTCCTACCCAAAAGGTGCAGCTCAACCTTCCCAGATGGCCCTGGCCAAGCACCTGCTTCTCCTGGCAGCGCGGCAGTGCAGCCGCAGCAGCTCCATCCCCGAGTCCGGAACACCCCCGACACCCCAGACACCCACACCACAGCAGCGTGGACTGGGGCGAAAACAGCTCCAAGAGCCAGTTTTCTGTCTGCTTCAGCTTTTCCATGCCAAAATCCTTCTACTCACCAGTGTGCAGGTTGCTAAAGACACCAAAAGCCCTTTCTACAGCCCAGGCAGATTTTAATTGTTGAAGGGGGCATTGTTTTTTCCTTCAGGGGCTTGGCCAATCTAGTTTTTCTCTTGCCCTTAAAATTAATTTTCTCCTTAAGAAAAGAGGCCAGCTACTGAAAGGAAAGATAGATGCAGAAACAGGAGCAAAAATCTTCTTTCTAGAAAATTACATTTCTCTCACGTGGCACATTATTTTCAAATATTCTAGGGGAGCTTCAGAGTTTTAGTCACCAATATTTTTAATTCCAAATTATGAAAACACTTAGCAATTGTGCTCCAGCTTGCCATAATGAAGTTACATTAAATATACTTCAATATTTACATTATATGCTATTTATTGCCATTCTTCAATTTTTATGGCCATTTTGAAGTTATTACTCTTCTGTCTCAAATACCTGATGATTAGCCAGGTCACCACAATATCAGACACTGGATTTTATTTATTGATTATATTTCTAATCTTTTGGTTTTTGTGGTTACACTTTCAATATAATATGGAAAAGACAGCCCATTTCCTGAAGTAAAATAAAAAACAGTGGAAAGAAAAATTAATTACATCTCTTTCATAGACATGGAACTGAATTACAGGACTGAACAATGTTGCCAACATTGAGCAGAGTTTCAAGGTAGAAACGGGAACCCAATCCAGACGTCCTACTTGCTCTGGGTATAGACACATAGTATGATTCTTTTTAAGAGTTGAACCTTAGCCACAATCTGTTTGGAGTTCTCAGAGAAGTGCAACCAAACTTCCAGTTTTTAAGAACTTTCTCTCCAATTATGTTTTTGCATGTTCTCCTTTGATTCTAGTAAAATCAACAGAAATACTTTTAACAAGCCAAGTGCAACTCTGCCTAACCCAATAAATATTTCTGGAGAAGTTCTGTGTGAATTCCAAGCTAAGGTTAGAGTTGACTATCACTGCATTATATTGCATAAGGATATCACATGGTGTAAATTTTTTCCTTAACAGTCTGTGTGTTCTGGAAGCTAAGTCATAGGTGATTTACTCTCTAGTGAGAGTTGTTAGTGCAGCATATTACACACTTGGCTAGCCCCAGTTCTTATTCATGGCTTTTTATTTTTATTTTCAAGGATTAGGCTAAACCACGCATAGAGGGTAGGTAAGAATTTTTAGTCTCTTTCTTACGGCTGTGCTTGGAGATATGCAATGGAGAAACACATTTTAAAAAAGGTTAAATTGCAGAAGCTTCACTTTTTTTTACATAGATACTCAATACTAAAGAGGAATATACAAGGAGGTTGAACCCTTCAGCTCCTTTGAGTTTACATCTGTGACTTTATGGATGCTTTATGGATTGGAGAAAATTTTGCAAGTGTGAAGATGAGGAGTGGAGCTGTGAAATTCAATTACTATGCTTTGCAAAATTTGGGAATCTGTGCTGACTATCTAATAATGTGAAATATAGTGACTGTCTCATTTTCCTTTTGTGCAAAATACATCTGATTTGTTCTCTTTCTCAAATAATTCATTTCTGTTATTAAAAACAACAAAATCCTTCAGACTTTTTCATCCACCAAGAAAAGAAGAACTCTTTCTTCAAAACAGATAAGAGATCTAAGAGACCATTTTTTAGAAAATTTGAAAATCTTAAACTTACTTTTTAACTTGCACAGAAAAAAAGCCCATCATTTCACGATAACTTTTTGGCTGATGTGAGGTAAAACAGGATGTGATTAGAATTGAAAGCTATCCAGTTTTATTTATCCCTGCTTCCCTGATTTAAAATGAAGCCTGGCTGTGTGCAGATGATAACTGTGAGCAAAGGTTGACATCAATTGGAGCTGTAGGACGAGCTGTCTCTGTGTGGGGGAAAATATCACCTTTTTTAAAAGATGCTGAGTGACACTGACAAAATAGACAAGGAAGTCTGGATCAATGACACAAAAATAGTTGTCATATAATGATTAGTGAACTACCGCTCATAAAAATCTCCTTCAATAGACTCCTCTGAGGATAATGTTTGATTATTTGAACACATCATAGTGTTAATTATGGCTAGGCTGAATTTTACAGTCTAATTTGTATTTTTACAGTATGTGACATTTGAAAGCTAGAGGTAATTTTCAGTATCTTATTAGGTGTTTGAAATTCAGTTTGTAGCTTTTGCTTCAAACAGCAGCCTTTTAATTTAGCAGCTCTTTAGCAGAGTGGGCTTGATATGTAATAGTCATTAAGGCAGTCACCATATCTATAGGGAGTCTCATCAGAAGGTATCTATCAATTTACCCCTTAAAAGAAAAAAGGTATTAACAGTCATAAATCTAGTTCAGTTCCTTTTTTAGCTGCAAAACAGAGGAGATTTATCTGACAGGAACCTGGGCTGTTCTTAAAATCCTCTAAACTATGGATGAATAAACCAGTTCAAGTAAAATACTAAAACAGTCATATATTGAAGACACATTGCCTTATACATCAAAAGAGCCCAAAGAATTTAACAAAAATTAATCTCATATATGCATCTGTCTGTCTTTCTCTTTCCACCCATTCATCTAGGGTATTGTCCAGTGAATCATGATATTTGGATAGCACACAATTAAGCCTTACCTTTCACTCTGAAGGTAAAGAACTATTATCCCCTATCCTATACAAAAGACAAGAGAAGTATAGAGAGAAATGTTAGTAAAGATATGCAGATAAATTCAAAATGTGCAGCACAAAACCTGAAAGTCAAGTATCCTGCCTTGTGTGGTGGGGCAGTGGTTTCATCTCACCTCATCTCAGATGTCTGCAGTAAGCCACCCACTTCTTCCTTTGCAAACAGTAAGGAGGAGGAGGCACTGATTCCTTTTGTCTGTTCTTTTTAGGATCAGCTGGCCTGTGCTTTAGGGGGTTTATTGCTCTCTCCTGACTGCTATGGTAGCCCAGAGGATCTGATCAAGTGGAGGTATAAGGTGAATCCCTACTGCTGGCTTATTCATGCCAGATAGGCTTCAAAGACAGTGAATCTTGGTCCATTCTCAAGTTTTCTGCTGAGGAACATTAGTTTATGACATTCACTATGCAGTCTGTACTAGAAATGTCAGTGCCAAGAGCAAAAAGCCTGCTCTCTGGAAATCTGCATACTCAAGCAATTCACTGTTTTACTTTGAATAATCTTTTTGACATTTCTTGGTTCCAAAACTCTCTAGGAGAACTATTCAAAGTCTCTTGAGACAGGTCTGAACTGAAAGAGTTGGTGACATAGGATTTAATGATCCTTTTCTTCTACTGCAGATACTCCAAGCTCATATGTTTCATGAGATCACAAAGTAGATTCAATAATACTGGGATATGTTATTAATTAGAGCTGGTAGTAGCTCGTAGTCACTTTGCAGATATCTGTGTAGTTACCTCCAAACCATCACAGTGCTTCCAGCTTTCAAAGCAAAGCGGGCTTCGAACAACATTATATCAAATGACAAAAGATCAAGAAGTGATAAATACCTGCTTTGTTTTTTAATTAATTAAGTAGCTTATCTATTCCTAATATATCTATTTAGGATAGCCTCTAGATTAGTGAATAGTTGGAATGTGAAAGGCAGTCTGAACTACAAGACTGTGAGGCAAAAAATAAATGTTTGTTCTCTTCACTTTTTCTTTAGATTAACACTGTTGATGTAAGTGATGTTACTGATAAACAAGCTTCATCAATTTTGATTGTATTGTACACTATTAAATACACTGAAAAAATTATTGGAACAACTGTGCAAAATGAAAGCTAAATTAATCATAATTCTTCCCTTTCTTTTAGTTATCTTTATATCTTCTTTGTAGGCCATGTTTCTCTCTCATAAAACAGATTATCTCGTTTATAACTGGATTGGATCCAATGGGCTCAGATTGATTTGCTTCAGTTCCTCTTTGAGGAATCACAGTCATTCCCATTACCACAGAAATAATGCCCTTTAATTCTGTTAATTAGAGGTGGGATTGGTAACACTCCTTATACTCACATTGCCCACACAATGGATCATGTCTGGCCACCAGCGTGTACAATTCACTCTGCCCCACTGACACAAGCCATGTAGAGAATGACACCAAATTTCATTCATTTGCTCAAAAGTTCTTCCTTCTGGAAGTTGTCCCTATTTGCCTTGAGCTGATTTCTTTAAAGTAGATTACCATTACCAGCAGGCACTGTGAATGGATTTGACAGTCGTTGCTGTGTGATCAAAGGGTTCATCTCCACATCTCTCTGGCCCCGTTCAGTGCAGAGGAACTTGCTCAAGGAGCCAACTCACATGGACACATCTAACGAAGACCTCTCATGTACTGTTCATGTTGCAGAAGTTGGAAGGCAAGCACGGGCTGAGCTGAGGATTGTGAAAAAAGGAAGGAGGGCTCTTAGTTTTCATGGGTTAATTAAATTCGTGGAAAAAAGCATGACCAGAATGTTTTCATGAGTGGTCACTTGGTGTCTGGCCTGAGATTTTTGGCAATTGATTTGAATAATGGTTTAGCATTTGCAGTTTAATTAGTAGAAAATTGTAGGACCTGGCAAAACATTTAAAGCATATAGATTGTGTCAAAATTAAGCATGTAATTTCTTATCTGGGTATTTCAATTCTTCATGTCTAAAAGATCTGAATACTTCTCCCAATTTTAAATGTGTTTTTGTGAAAATAAATGAATAACTACTTGTGAATTTCTCCGATATTTCAAAATTTTCTGTGGGAAAAGTATGGATACTATATTAACTGTGGGTAGTTTAAACAGCATATGACAAAGAAAGTCTGGCATTATGATGGGGTCACCCCATCAACCAAAGAGGAAAAAACAAAGCAGTAAAGAGCATGAAGAGTACATCCAGTGAGATGTGCCAAGCAAACATTCTCGGAAAAAAAGTCAAGTGAGCATCTAATTACAGATTGATTATCTCCTGATACACTAAATAGTCTGAGGTGTGATTGGAGAGCTGTTTTAAGATGTCCTAACATTTCATACCTTAACTTACCTGCTCACTAATTTTTTTATTTAACCTACCTCTTTTTTCTCTTTTCTTTTTTCTTTTTTCTTTTTTCTTTTTTCTTTTTTCTTTTTTCTTTTTTCTTTTTTCTTTTTTCTTTTTTCTTTTTTTCTCTTTTCTCTTTTCTTTTTTCTCTTTTCTTTTTTCTCTTTTCTTTTTTTCTTTTTTCTTTTTTTCTTTTTTTCTTTTTAATGTAACACCAAAATGTAGTCAAGTTTCAGATGGAAATGGAAGACATTTAGATGAGTTCCGTACCTTGTAACATTATGGCTTGAACGATATTGATGAAACACACTGGTGAAGGACATCAGCAGCATCTGCCTAAAGATAGGTCACCATTTATACTGAAAATTCTGCTTCTTCATGCATGCCTTCAGGCTAGCAATATGTTTCTCAGACTATACAGCCATGTCTGAGGTTATAGGTTGATACTTTGGAATCTCTTTTGTTTTGCTTCCTTTAAATATTCTGTCAAACAATTTTATTAAAGCTAAAAAATTATGAGACTATTAAGCAGCATTTAGAGGAGTATGTTTGCGATGGAGAACAACTTAGCAATACAGTTCAGATTCTAAAATTGTACACCTTACATAACCAGGTAACAAAAAACTTCCATGTGACATCTATTATCATTCCAATGTCTTTAACTTTGAATGCCAAGTGTGCCAATACAATTTTGATCTGAAATACTTATAGAAAAAATTCAACATTATATCAAAAAAACCCAAGAAATTCCTCAAAAATGTTAGCTCTCAAGGGCAATATTTGTATATAAAAAAAACCAAAAGAAAATAATATAGAGACAAATGTATGGTTTTCTTATAATTACTGAAGTTTCTGTACAATTTAAATCATAATATTTTTCTATAGTATTTTACAGAGGGAAAAAAACCTAGAAGGTAATCTAAAGGCCAAAGTCCAGTGCAGTTCATTAACAAGCTACATAAATCCCTTCACTAGTAAGTTAATTAATTCCAAATTCTATCAAAAGAAAAGCTACAAGATACTACCTAAAGCACCAGCAAAGTATCCACATATCAAGCAGATGGAAGATGCTCAGTGTGTCAGGATCATGCACAGATACGGGGAAAGTTTCCTGAGAACCTTTCCTTCCAGGAAGTCCCAGCGTAGGAAACAGCCCCATTTTCTGGCTCTTCTCTGACTGTCCCAACCTGCCCTTTGCACACTGGGACCTTGCCTTCCAGCTGTAATTCAGAGCTGGAGTGAAGGTGCATCACACATCCCTTCTCTGTGATGACCAATGGCCGGACCCAAGGGAATGGCCTGAAGTTGTGTCAGGGGAGGTTTAGGTTGGATATTAGAGAAAGGTTCTTCACCCAGAGGGTGGCTGGACACTGGAACAGCTCCCCAGGGCAGTGGTCACAACACCAGCCCAAGAGAGTTCAAGAAGTGTTTGGCCAATGCTTTCAGGCACAGGGTGCGACTCTTGGGGATGGAGCTGTGCAGGGCCAGGAGCTGGACTCGATCCTTCTGAGTCCATTCCAACTCAGCTGATTCTGTGATTCTGTGGTTCTGTGATTATGTGACTGAGTAAGATGACCCAGTGGGAGAGAAGCAAATATATCTCCAAGCCTCTAATCATGGAACTCATGAAGATCAGGATATTAATACGTGGGAATTGTCTTACCCCATCCAGTATAACCTACACCCTTGCCATCATGAGTACATGCTTTTGATCTCTTCAGGGAGAGCTAAAACAGCACTGGGAAAGAAAGAAAAATGAAATTGACCTGAATGCCATCCACTGATGGACACAAGCAGCAGCTTGGAGGTTTTTTTGCTTACTAGTGAAGGGATTTGGTTAACCTGTTAATAAATTACACTGTTGGTGTTTCTATGGTGATAGGGAAAGGGTGATGTTTTGAAGGTTCTGAGAATAGACTCTGGACAGCTAAGAAGAGAACAGTTAGGAGTTTTCTTATTTTAAAAAATCTGCTTTCAATGAGAACTATTATTTATTTTGTTAAAAACTCTTAATTAGATTTATGATTCCAGTGCTAAAGTGGAAAAGTTAATACGATAACATTTACTGCTGTGGATATTGATAGTAAACCATACATTCTAATGTCAGATTATTCCCCCAGGTAATTTGATTATTAGTATTATTAAATTGCAGGCTTTATTGGGATTTTTATCTGTTCAACTGTTCTCTCAATAAAATTAGCTTAAAATAATTTAAAACACTGCTGAGTTTTCTTTATGCCTGTTGCTGTTTTGTAAAAATGACATGGATATTTTGGAGTCCCACGTATTTCTTTGTATTTCCTGTGTTTCCTTGACAATAGACTAAATCAGGGCATTCTTAACCACAGTACGTGAGAAGCTACAGCCAAATTTGAAAAGCTGTACTTGATATAACCTTTCTGTACAAACTGTTACCTTGAAGTCAATTATGGGAAATTATTAAATTTGCTTGAATAAGAGCATTAAGATTGCAGCGATCCAGGGGAACAGATCAATGATAGGAAAAGCAGGAACTGGTAGCATTTTTATGTACTGATTCAAAAGTAAATATTTATGTATTAATCGTCAAAAAATTCTATTTAAGTCTATCTTTGTAATAACTAGGCTGAATCTGCCTAACCCTCTAGGAAACTAAATTTATTTCAATTTATGTGGATAAAGCCACCTGCATATCAATTTCTATCCCAGCTAGCAAACTTTTCACCAATATCAAGCCAAAAACCTGGAGAGCAGAAAATATAATTTTTGAATGTGGTGTTTTTCCATCTTTCATCATGCTTTCAAATCTACAACATAGGCAAAGACACATCCTGTTAGAGGGAAACTATGGCTCAATTCTTTACATCCTAAAAAAGGAAATTAAGGGGATTATAGTCCTCTAGCAGCAATATCAGATTATTGAAGGATCTTGTTTCATTTTTTACAGGCAAAATCAATGCTGCAGCACACTCCATGGGTGAGGAGGAAGCATTGCTGTTGAGTTTGAAGAAAGAGGGGCAGACATAGCGCTCCAAGCTGTGGTTTTCCCATACAATGCTTAGGTTATGTCCAACAGATGTCTAGAGACCAGCTGTAGCTCTCACAGGTAAGTGCTACACTGCAGTGTTATACTCACTTGCCACAGCTCAGAGGACTAGTTAGTACTTGATTGGTCTGAACAAACAACAGTTTTCAAAGGAGAAACTCTGAAAGCCTAAAAAAATCTCTACAGTTTGGCATGAAGTCTGAGATATTTGAGCTCAATAATGAAATTAATATTTCCTGTCCAGTCATGAGCCACAGGATCTGAAAAACTGCACATAAAAATGGGCAGAAACATTTCCTAAATAGTTTTTGTCCAGTTTTTCCCAGAGAGATCTGTGGGAGAAAACTGGTGAATCCAGTGAGCTGCAGGCCTAGCCTGACTCTTTAGGGTTGTGAATCATGAGAGGTAACCTATACTGCAGAAAAACAGTGCCACAAACATGGCTAAAATCATTCTCCTCTTTATTTCCCGCTGATCGCCTTCATTTCAGCCACCTCTACATCAATGCCTCAGCTATTAGGACTTGACACTCATTTCAGAGATGTTAGTTCTAGTCCTTGGCAGGATATCACAAATGTTTGTAACAAGCATTATAAAACCTAAATTCTTTGGGATTTGAGCAGACAGAATGGAATTTACTCACTGTCAGAGACACCTACTGGAGATTTTCCTGCGCTATCAGGATTCATTGAGGACACTGAGAGAAAAGGCTGGGCAAATTACCTAATATGAATGTGTATTTGATTAAAAAGGTTTAAAAGGGTCCCAGCCTTTCATTTCACTTGCATTAAGAGAGAGCAACTCTCAATGAACTTCTGTCCTGGTGTTAGGTTATGGCATGGAGCAGGTTAAGCTGTTGGATATACATGATATAATCAAGTACATCTAGTTCAGTCCTAGCAAGGGATAAACATTTTTGCTATCTGAAGGGAGGTCATATGCAATCACAAAATATATGCAATTTCCAATGAAGAAAGGCTATGAAAGACAGTTTTAGGGAACACTGAATATTGATTTCCAGTAGATGCAGAAACTCTCATTGTCTCTTCCACAGAGTATATTTTATAGCTTGAAAATTCCTGGGTCTCAACCCTCTCAGGTTCAGATGAGTAGTCTTCTAAGGAAAAAATGCGAATGAGAAAAATACTTTGAAGAATACACATTCTGCCTCATACTGGTGCATATCATACAGCTGCAGTACAATGCTGGTATGATGGGTAACTATACATATTGAAGTCTGGGCCCCAAAAACACCAATTTTATCAATACAAATGTTTCTTTGATTAAAATAGAAATTTAGGTCCTCATCCTGAAGGACAGACCTGTAAGGGATTTTCAGTGTCCAGAAACTCAACTATTAGGTTAGGTATCCAGCAGAAAAAGAAACATAGAGCACAGAAGCTTTACTTAAATTCACACTGGATGAACTTCACATACTTTAATTGTATCAATTTACATATAATATCCCTTAAAAATTACAAAAAAAAAACCTTAATTTTTTTAATGTTCCTTTAATTGAAATTATTTACCAGTCCTAATGCATCACAAACAACTTTGAAGCTGATGCTTCATCAGCAGTCACAGAGCTACCCACATTCATTACTAATGTTCATTGTAATTACTACAAAAACTATTAAACATCCTTGAATGAGAGAGTGTCACTAAGCCTTCCCCCTACAGAAAGACTTGGCTGTGACATCTGGAGCCTGCTTTAGAGCCTTTTGCTAGGATATCATTCATGGTATGATAGACTTGTCAGTCTAAAAATCACACAAGTCATGTCCTCTTTCCCTTCCAGACACTATCTAAGCAGATTCCATACAAGAGCTTTGTCTCTGTTTTTATACAGTTTTTCATCCTAATTTCTCCTCCAGCTATCCCAGCCTCTCAAAGAGAATTCTGTGCTACCTGTATCTCTTTTCCTCAAGAAGAGCTTCAGCTGCTGCTGTTATCTTGAATCAGTTCCCAGCTGGTTTTACAATTTGCTTTGTTCTCACCAACACCTCTCCCTAAAGGAGCTGCATCTCATAGCACATCTTTCTTAAGACTAGACCTTAAGAGGACCTAGGCTATGCTGTGAAAGATATTCTCTAAAAATTTACTACAACTTAAATCAGGTAGAGACAGGGAAATAGGAGGAAGGTAATAGGGAACCGTTATGCAACAAAAAAGATTAAAACAGATTAAAAGCAAATAAACAAAAAAAAGCAAAACACCACAAGATTTGAATTACTCAAATAGAGCTGGACTTTTCTATAAATAACTCACTGAAACATACTTTGGGGGAATGGAGTAAAACACTTTTTATTTAAAATAGGACAGGGAACTAAGGACTGTGGCAGGACTACATCTGGCATTCCCATTCATGAGCAAGCACCACTTTCCAGTTGCTGGAGCACACTGGTATATAATGGGGTGGGATCAAGGAAGAGATTAGAGATTTACTTAAAAGAATAAATCCTTCTCACGCTAACATAGCACAGTAAAAGTAGCTGTTTCTGACTGCTGACTGTAAAGGCAGACCAGAGCAATTAGCTCAGGGCCTGGTATCTGCATTGCAAATATAAAAAGTAAGGTGAGCTTAGTGTCTGGGAGTTTTTTCCTGTTTTCTGACCATTTCTTTAGGCTCCTGCAAGATATTTCATATTCAAAAATGCTTTCTTATTTCAAACAGAATTAGAAGGTGAAAAAAAGATTAAGTCGGAGAAAAATTGTATTGTGACATTTCTAAATACATATTTTTGTATCAGGACTAAGGAGAACTTTCTGAAAGTCTTCCCTTGTTTTTACTTCATATTTCACAATCTCCCCCTAATCTTGTGATACTGAAAATTAAGAGGTTAAATTGTCCATATTAAGGCAATCAGAAAACTGTTTAATCGAGCCTATTACATTTTTGCTCCTCGCATAAGGCACTTGTAATCAGACCTGTGCTTTTCAGAGATCAAGGGAGGATAAAAGACTAGAGAGAAAGAAAACAGCTACCAAGTCATTTCCAGGCACATCCCTGATAAATAATACATTTAAGGGAAAGGTATATTTATTTTTCTATCAGGATGGTGTTCTCATTGTTTTGATACTGCATGCACTTATGCAATTTACAGAGTAATTTTATGGTTGTTAGTAGAGATGAGATAAACCTGATGGGAAAAAAGGGAACACAAAAGCTCTTCCCAAAATTCAGTCTAAATGCTGAATATTATCTAACCATTTATAGTGTTCTGATATTATACATTTCAACTGCATGAAAGTATTATCCTTTAGATCTTAACCCACTGATTCCCCTGTTAGATTGATCAGATTTTCTGCTGACTGAGCTGTATAAGAGTAGCTCTGGCTCTTGTTTTCAGATCTTGACCATGCTGCAGCTCTGTAAAATGTTTGGTTGTGTGCATGGACTGGGGAACAAACGGCTGGAGAGGAGCTCCCAGACAGGGACCTGGGGGTCCTGCTGGATGGAAAGTTGGATCTGACTCAGCAGTGCCCTGGAGCCAGGAGGGACATCCCTGTCCTGGGGGGCATCAGGCACAGCATCACCAGACAGGGAAGGGAGGGGATTGTCCTGCTTTGCTCTGACCTGGGGCAGCCTCACCTCGAGTGATGGGGGCCGATTTGGGTGCCACAATATAAGAAAAACATTAAACTATGAGAGAGCATTCAAAGGTGAGCAATAAAGATGGTAAATGGCCTTGAGGAGAAGCTGTGTGAGGAGCAGCTGAGGTCACTTGTTCTGTTCAGCCTTGGGAAGAGAAGACTGAGGGGAGACCCCACTGCAGTTACAACTCCTTGTGAGGGGAAGAGGAGGGTCAGGCACCAATTTCTTCACTCTCATGACCAGTGACAGGAGTTGAGGAAAAGGCACAAAGCTTGAGTCAGGGTTAGGCTGGATATCAGGAAAAGGCTGTTCACCCAGAGGGCTGTCAGGCACTGAACAGGCTCTCCAGGGAAGTGGTCACAGCACCAAGCCTGACAGAGCTCAAGAAGTGTTTGGACAATGCTCTTGGGCATGTGGTGTGACTCTTGGGGTGTCCTGCACAGGTCCAGGAGTTGGACTCAGTGATCCTTGTGGGTCCATTCCAATTCAGCATATTCTATGATTCTATGATTCACCATGCATCAGGACCTCAGAAAGAAACTTCTTATTTAAAGACAAATAAAAATATAAATCCCTAGCAACACATAAAATATGTAAGGTGCTCATCATTGGTGTGTTGCCACAGCTGGAACAGCTGGATAAACATTGTTGTCATCTTTCCCCCTCAGCTTGGTGTGATGGTCCAGAAATATTGTGCCTGAATTACTGAACACTTGCAAGATCTGGTTTAACCAGGTCTCACTAACTTTAACAGCAATTATGTACCAAATTCCACCAGTGAGCTGCTTTGAAAGTTCCCATTTCTGTGGGTAGTGTTTTTCCTGAAAGCTGAGTGTTTCCCAGAACACACAGATCAGCCAGTTCTGTTACTGGCTACCATCCCTAGTAATCCTGTCTGCTGCAACTGGAAAGCACCCACCTAGAATTATGAACTGCATGGAAGGTGATTTTAACATGCATTTTCCAGTGGATTTTTATGAAGTGATCTGAAGAGGAAACCATTAATTCTGCCAGAGATTAGCAATAGCAGCTGCACTACTGAGGGCAACATCAAGGATCCCTTCCTTCCCAGCAGCCTGGCACGGACAGCCATGCGGAACTCGAAAGCTTCTTCTGCATCTTTAAAAAGCGTTTCATTTTTCTTTTGTGCATGTGTCCTCAGTGTTTGGTGTTATAAATGAGCAGCCTGTGACCACCCCTCCTCTTGGCACAGCTCTCGTGTAGCGCCGCCGAGCTCCGGCACTGCCGGCATCCACAGAGTGCCTTCTTCCCTGACCTGTACCCACCGAGATTACAGAAGCACATTATTTCCCTGTGCAGCTCTTTCACCTCTCACTGCAACCATTTCCTACACAGACACAGAATTTATATAAAAGGCTTTCCTCAGCTTTCATCAAATCTAGGTTGCAGGCCTATTTCGTAACATTAATTCTCTCCCTCACCAACCGCCACATCAATTCAGTACTTTATAAACTATTTCAGGGATCCGATTTATCAGGCCTGACAGAGCTTCACACTGAAATAAACAGCACTGCCTCTGCTGAGCTCGCTCAGTGGCTCCTATTTATCATTATTTAATTCAAGGGCCTAAAATTCTCTGACATTATTAATAGTAAGATGAATCACTGGAAAACTACAGAATCTGTGACCAACGAGGCTGAAATAATCCATTTTGGTGAAAATGTCTACGTGGAATTGCATTCCCTGATGGGTAGCTGCTCTGTCATTAGCGACTCCATATGCATGGGTGGTAAAGAACTGAAGCATGAAGTCCCCAAAGAGTGGGATACTTCAACTGCCATTCTCTTCCCAACACTTAACACCAAAGCAGAAAATAAGGGAATGCAGCACAGCTCTAATGCCTCTGTCAGTTGAATTTAAATGTACTAATTTAATCCTTTTTGTACTTGATTAACTTTAACTTGTCTGAGGTTGAACTTTTGTGTTAACTGGACCTGCAAATCCATTAGTTCATTATGAAGACTGTATTACTTAGGCACCTTGATGAGAGATAATCAGCTGCCTGGAATGTATATGAGCACTTGCTGCCTTAATTTGGCACCTCATTAGTGATATTTTTCAATTTTGTTTAAATGAAAGGGATTGCACTGGGAGTTTGTCCAGGGTCTGCAATTTCCTTTATGAATAGCCAGCCTTATTCAGCAGCTGTATGACACAGTAAGAAGTTAAAGATTGCAGAATTTGTTTGGTTCTCTGTCAGGAGCATTCTGGGAACCTAAGGTAGCTGGAGAGGCAGATCCTGAACTCTTTCCTAAAGGGGCTGAGTGCTGTCACCCTACCTCCCTGACCAGAGCTGACCAAAAAACCTTGAAAAGCAGGTAAAACCCCTTCAAAAATTAAGACTATCCAAAAAAAAAAAATATATTTAAAAAAACATTAAATTATTTTTATTTCTCCTTCCAGAGGGGAAATTTACTCATTTCTGTTTTCTTATTCACTCTCATTCCCTTGAACTTCAGCAGTTGACTTCCTTATTCGTGCCTGGACAGAGACTGTAACTTTTGAAAAGAACAATCAAGGACAAAGGACCAAGCAGACACAAAATGGCCCTTTGAAGAATTTCTGCAGTTGTTCTTGTCCAGGGAATTACTTCCTAAATAATTAATCATTCATCCAAGTTAGAACTCCCAGAGGTGAAATGCACACCTTCACCCTTGCCCAGAATCTGTCTTCAGGCAAAAGTCTGTCTAGATGAAATAACCAGTTTGGCTTTCTCTGTTTCACACAATTTCCCAGTGCTATGCTAACAATGTGACATTCTCAAACACCTGCGGCATCATCCTGCCATATCCTGGGGTGTGCAACTCCTTCAGCATCATGTGATGAAAACACCATTCTGGAATGTTGCAACACAGTTTCCCATTATTTCAGATGCTTTGAAATGAAAAGGTGTAAAACCAACATTAACATTTTAGGATCAATATACAAGGCAGGGAGTGAGAAAAGCCAAGGGACACACAGCATGGATAATTCCAGTCTGCTCTAGGGACCATTATCCTTTTAGCGGTACAGTCATTCCATGCTATTTGGTTTTGTCTCCTGGAAGCAATGATTGCCTCCTGAGACTTTTTATTTTGTAATATAGTGACACCTTAAGAGACCATGATTTGAAGTCTTTGTCCAAACATGTTAAAAAAGAAATCAAGTCCTGAACTTTCATATCACACCCTACCACATTGGAGATTACAGATAGCCACAATTATATTTCATGTTTTCCAGATGACTAATCTGGGAAATGTGCACCAAGTGCTTCTACCAGGTCAGGATCTATTGGTAAAATACAGAGATATTTAGTTTAATTATAGAACTTCAGATGCAGAAAGTTGAGCAACATCAAGACCTGTGATTTTTTGCTTTCTTTCCAGGAGAAACCTAGGGAGTATTACTAGGGAGAAAAAAAAAATACAGGCTTGACAATTTAATTAATATACCAAGTTAGGCTTTGAGGATATTTTCTGTTCTCATATAAAAAGTATAGTTACTTAAACTAGCAACAACTTTTGGTATTAAGTCACATTTGTGAAGTAGATTTAACTGAGCTATTGGGGACTCCTGTGGTCTGAAATATCTTCTTAAGAAGATTTCATAGAACAGTTTGGGTTGCAAGAGCTCCTTAGAGGCCACCTAGTCCAACAGGTCCTGCAGTCAACTAAATCAGGTTGCTCAGACCTTCACATTTTCAGGGATGGGGCATTTACCACCTCTCTGGGCAACCTGTGCCAGTGTTTCACCACTCACATTGGAAAAAATTTCTTCCTTATATCTAGTCTAAATCTAACTTCTTTCCATTTTATCCCATGTCCTGTGAAATTAGTTTGCAAAGGTATTATTCCTAGACTCTGCAGTTCATGATCATCTATTTGGTCTCTGTTGAATTTGGGGTTGAATCCCATTGATTCAATCCACAATCCATTCCCCCACACCTTGCTCCAGTCTGGGTTCCCTGAGCAGTGTGAGATGTACAAAGGTGCATCAAGCTGTAAAAGAGCAAGAGGCACATCCAGGCACAGCATATCTCTGTGTGTAAAACAATAGGTCACAAAGTCCCAGTTTATGACTTTCAAAACATTTTAACAGGATTGGAAGTAGGACCCAATGTATTTATTAGCTGTGCTTTCAGGTGCTGTCACTATCATAATTTCAAAGAAACACAAATTCCTGATATTAACAAATTATATATGGTGAACACATCCTCTGTGCAGTATAGAATACTGTTCAAGAACTCCATTTTGCTTTCTTATGTATAGGAGAATTATTATGGTAATAACATGTAAAATGGGGACTTTTGTGGCTTCAATTATGAACTACCGAATTCCCAAAAGTAGTTTAGCCTGTCTGGAGATTCACATTCTACCTAATTTTAAACAACCAGTTCATTAACTCTTCTGAGACTTACATGCAAACTATGGAGCTTTCTACAATTTCTCTTATCACCAATTAGGCTCATCCCTCTCCCATCCTGTGGAAAGTGTACATTAACGGTAACTGCATGTGCAGTTTAAGGTGAGACCTTTAGTGCAGGGGCTCTGTGAATGTCTCAGTGAACATAATTGTAACTATGTCTGTTTATAAAATTCTCTCACTATTTAATTAGGGGTGGGATTTTCTTCTCTTTTATTTTCTCTCCTAGGGAACGCAAGGTTAACTCCCTAAAACACAGGGAGGGAAGGTATTGTGTGAAGCTCCAGAGAAGATACCCACAGCAAGAATTTACAGGCAGCCGTAACTATGGTGCATGAAATTGTTCAGTTTTTGTCACGGTTCTGTCTTGCCATTATTTATAAAATTAGGTAGGGAGGGTTTTATTACCAGATAATTGCTTACAATGTTCTATGTTCAGGCAATAGCATTCAGTTTGGCACACAGCAGATCAGTCACCGGAGAGGTGGAAATAAAAGGGTTCATCATGGAATGTATCTTGGGGCTGGTTTGGCCTGTCACGAACCTGTACTTCTGCATGTGAATCCCTGTTAAGTTGTGCTAGTGAAGGAAAAGACACTTACTCCTTTTGGTCTTTTTTTGCTGCACGTGCAAAGCATATTTGTGTCTTTTTTGCAGTGTTTGGATAATACCATGATAGGCTCCTCTTTTCCCTTGTACCAAAAGTGATACATACACCTGTAATCTTATTAATAACCAAAGCTGGTTCACAAGCAGATCCCACTGCCAGTGCCTAGTTCTGCCTGATCTCCTGACATGATTGTGGGCTAGGGATGTAGCTTGTTTACCTCAGGATTCCTGAACACCCCAGCAAAAACTCTGTCACAGATTGCCCTAAGCTCAGACAGCCCAGTGACTGCCTCTGTAGCGTTATATCACTATGAAATAGGTGATCTTTTTGGTTAGTGGTTCCCTGACTACATCTGCTCTGAGAAATCAGTGAGCTGGAAGAAGTTTGAAGCCACTAAGTCCAAGTGAGTGACTTTTGAACTCCAGTCCATTGATTTCAATATGGCATTTGTGAACTGGATTTCATAGTTTAATTTCTTCTTCTTCTTTCTACACAAGATAATTAAAAATTACTTTTTTTTCCTGCTTGGATGGCAGTAGAATGAAGCCTTCCATTTGTTTCACAAGATCCAAGTCTGTTGCTGTGGGGTATTTTTTGACACATTTACTCACACAAAATTTGATTCCACAGTTAAAGTGAAATTATTACAATTAATCATAATAATGCGGATCCTAAATAATAGGATAAAAGGCAGCCTACTAGCAAGACAGTGCTTTGGACAGGTTTTATCAATCCATACTGGTATGCCATATTCATGCCACATTTTATGTTCAAGTATCAGCAGCATCCAGAAGCATCCAGCACCATCTCAGCAGCAGAATCCCTCAGTGCAGCAAAAAAGGACATAAATTATGGATAACATATGCACCGAGTTCTTTTTGTTAAGATTACAAGAATATTCCCCATCCCTGCTGTCTGTCACTCCTGCTTCACTCCAGGTCCTCGTTTTCTGAGAGAACCTCAGCTTGCTCTGCTTGTGGCTGATGGCATGGCCATACACCACCATCCTCTCACCATGACAATTTTCCAACATGATTCCAGCCAGGCACAGAACTCTTCTCAGGATTGTCCTAGTTCTGCACACCACAGAGTCAAACACATCTGTTTACATTAGCCCAGGGATCAGTTTCCTATACAGAGCTGTTCTACACAAAGGTGAAAATTGTCCCCCATCCCACTGCGGGCAGGTGGAGAATGAATGGCTGTGTGGGGTTGCTTTTCAGGGCTGACCCACAAAATTGTTTTTTCTGAGAAAATCTTAGAAGAATCACCTTGTGGTATATATAAAATAATAGTTTAAGTCAATCTGATGAATTAATATATATATGAGAGTAAAATATTAGAATAAAATGTTAGAAAGTGAGCTGCATATAAAATTATTTTTACTTTTCCAACATTGTTTCCATTTCTTTAAATAATTCAGCCAGCAGCAGACACTTGTAAAATTCCCCTGTAGGACTAAGGTTGGTTGTCTCTGTCAGATTTAAAGGATCTGGGAAAGAAGCTGCAGGCAAACAGGGAAAAAAATTCAGTAGAAGTCACAAACTATCAAGGGCTACTTTAGTTGTAATTTGGAATGAAAAAGGAGAATTCTGTAGAAAGAATGCAGATTGCATGTAGGTCTTGAGATTTTGTTAAAAGTTCAAGACAAGCCAAAGTGTTAAGATAAAGTTAAAATCTGTGACAACATTAACTGAAAATCTAATAATGACTCTGGTTAATTAAAATGTTTTGATTTAAACCTTCTATTTACCAAACTTTGGGCAAACAATTAAATTCAGAGTGGTTTGCATTTGGACTCGATGACCTTAAGCGTCTTTTCCAAACTCAATGAGTCTATGATTCCATTCTGTAAAATAGTTCCTGTCACCAGGGACCTCTGGAGGTCACCTGGCCTGGCCTCCTGCTCCACTCAGGGCCAGCTTGGGCAGGCTGCTCATGTCCAGTTGCTCATGTCCCTTTGAGCAAGGAGACTCTTCCACATTATATCCATGCAAACACAAACACACAAATATTTGCTTTGCCTACTTTATTCCATGGATGCTAAAAATTCTTAAAAAACTTTAAAAGAATGGTAAAAATTCCAGTCTGCCTGGAAAGCAAGAACTGAAACATTAACAACTGTGGGTTTTTTTATTATTTATTGTCTAACTATTAATTAAAGGGCTAAGGAAGATCAGAAAATAGATACCCAACATAAAATATTTAATTTCACTAAGAGCTGGAATAGATTGAGATGTTTAGAGGAGGCCCATATAGGCAGGTGAATGGGTAACATAATGGCAGATAAAACCTCTGTTGAGAAATGCACAATAATGTTCACTGGATAAAATAATTTGGAGACATTATTGCTGAATTACAGCTGAACTTAGAATTACAGATGAATTTAAAACTTAGAGGGGAGAAATAATGATCATGGGAACAGGATACAAAATAGTAAGAAATGTATTATTTTCCTATAGAGAAAAGAATGATAAACTCTCACTTGGAATTCCATGCTCAGCTGTAGTCATCTTATCATGAAAATAGCCCATGACCATTAAAATTACCTAGACCTGAAAAAGGAAAATGATAAGTGACATGAAGAGATTTCTGTATAAGGACAGAGAGAAGCTACCCCAGTTTTAGTTTAGAAAGAGACAACAAAGACATGACAACGAAAGAAAAATTAGCTTTACTTAATGTGCTATTATTTACTTAATTAACTTGCGAAACACATTCCTAAGTATTTGGAATTAAGAAATTTAATAGAGTTGTAAAAGGATTTAGGATGAGTCCTCAAGTACAACTGTGAGTTAGGTTTTAAAACTGCTGAACTCTCTACAGCAGATGCTTCTGGACTTCTAGTAGACATTATCTTGGATTAAAAAACAAAAGAACAAACAAACAAACAGAAACCTTTCTAGGTTGTTTTTTTTTGTTTGGTTGGTTGGTTGGTTGGTTTTTTTAATATTTAGGAGAAAAGGGAAGAAGAATAGCAAACGAATCAGAAAAACTTAAAAATGCAAAAAATTTTGCTAGGGAGTAAGCTTGTCGGAACACCGCAGCAGGTGTCAGGTGTCGAGCTACGTGTAAGTCCACTCACCATGAGACGTAACATTGACGTTCACCCCTTCTTTGCTAAAACTTAAGGGGCTCCCCCATGGCCTACAATTCACAGTATCCATTCTCTTCAGGTGCTCTCATTATGCTAAAGATAACATTATTGACATCAGCATGAATAAGTATATTTGCAAACAGCTGACTTCTTAGGAATTACAACTAATGACAAAAAAATGACAGAAGGTAGATTGGGCCACTAAGGCTTTCCCTCAGAGGAGCCCTATCCCTGTACAGAGCACAGACAGGAATGTCCTTGTCATAGCCCTGGATTTTTTTACTCACTGTACAGCTGGCTCAAACCTGGGAAAAATCCCATGCAAGGAAATAGCCAGCATTGTATAAGGGATTCATCTCCTCTCACCACTACAGGCACAGACCCTGCCTGGATGTCCCCAGAGGAAGTTCCCATTTTGCATTTTGCAGAACAAGCTCCTCTGAAATCACTCATCTCACTTCACTGGAGCCCTACCATTAGGAAAAAACTTGCAGTGAGTGGGAAATGTCAAAACTGCTCTGGGCAAAAAGAGCAACTGTATAGGCATTCTCCTATCTCATTGTATTAATTTTCATGATGGGATAGATAACACTCTACATGCCCTAATTTAGCACCCAGATGCCTCAATACTTTTCATGACCAAATGTTCTTCAAAACCACTACTATTTCCTCTTTTCCATGTGCCTTTTGTTTTGTTTTCTTTTTCAAGCCCCTACCAAGTTCATCTCTGATTCTTTCCTGTTACTTTGATTTCATCCACCCACTTACCCTGTCTTCAATCTCCTTCACATCCTTTGTTCCTTATCTATGCCATTTTTCCATACACCTCCAGCTCTCCAAATTTCTTGACCTAATCTGTGGTCCATTCTTTCTTTCAATACCTCTTCACAAAACACTGCCTCTAAATATCTGTCTGCAAAACAATGCCAGCAGGGCAGAAGCCAGTAAACTGAAAAGAAACAAAAATTACGGAAAACCCCCAAAGTTTGAATGAGCAATATTACGCAGACATTTTGCATCTCCATTCTGCCTGATCCCAAAACAGCCTTGTTCACTGCGCCTGAGCACTCCATTTTTGTCAGGAAAAAAAAGAAAAAATCAGAGATTCAGGTTCTTCAAATATACTTCAGCTGCTTTGCTTTCCAGTGTAGCACTAACATATTAATAAATCAGTAAATACTCCGTAGTGCTTCATGATTTTTTTTTTTAAATAGTGTTTTAATGAACACAACTTTTATTTTCTCATGGTTCCCAATAAGGAGTCCTAGGATGCTTAGCAATGCAGGAACAATTTTTAGGTTATGTTTTCTGATCAGTCTGAAACCATATACTGCTCTGTTCTGAGCTGGCTCTGCATATAGTAGGATTAAGGCAAAGCAATTCATACTGCTCTACCTTTAATCTATATCAACAGGAGGGCCAATTTAGTTTGTCTAGGGCTGGTACTTAAAAAGCCTGATAGATGTAACCTGTGAGAGGCAAGCAAAATAAGAGCAAAGAGGGTATTAAAAAAAAAAAGAAAAGAGAGAAAAATGAGAGAATATGTGTGAGAATTTTCAGGTTCAGAGAGGTGATATATTTGAGTGATGTGATGATGCTGTATTTTGTCTCCAGACTCCAAAAGGCTTTTTATATTTTTACATTAATAGACCAATGACCATGAACTGCTTGTGCTTGTAAACAAAAAAGTCTCACAATTTTTATTATTTTAAACTATTTCCATACTTTTCAGTATGAAAACATCATTTTTGCACTACAGAAAGAAAGTATTTACCAAAAAATTAATTTTTACAGCTTAATTTATTAGAAAACTTGCATCATTTTATTATATTTTATTATGCAACCCTGCATAGTCATCTTTAAATCTTAATCTGTTTACCATTTTAGCAGGTGGTTCTGTGAACCATTTTTATAATGTTTCCACAAGGTGTTACTTTATTTTATGTTATTCTTGCACATTAGAACAGTAGGCATTGGCTGGCAGCTCCACTTAATGGCATAAAGGCAGAGTTTGCTACTTCATCTCTTCTTGCTGAGGCAGCTCTGAGTGATATGTCCTTACCAGCTAGATAATGACGACTTATTAGACCTGTGAAAATTAATGCTATTTGTCTGGAAGTAATAGAAAGATAAGCCTGTGATTAAGTGCTCCACTTTCAAAATGCATCCTGTTGTATCTGAGAAGTACCTCTTAGCAGCTGCTTGGCAAACATTGTTAAATGTGGGGGTTTTGCCAGGGCCTGAACACTGGAGCTTGCTTTTGTGATAAAAGTGCAGGCTGGGTTTATGTGGCAAGGTTTTAGTAGCAAAGGGCGCTGCAGGGGTGGCCTCCATGAGAAACTGTCAAAAGCTGCCCCCCCTGCCAAAAACAACACAGCCTTTCTCCAGAGTACCTGACACTGTGCTAGCTAGACAAGGATTTCAGATGCTGGTAAATGAAACAGGCACTCTCCTCAAACGCTGAGCACAAAAGGTGCAGCTCACCTTCACAAAAATACACTCTCATACTTCCCAGGGCAGACTGGCCATGGCCAAATTGCCTGTTGAGAATGACCAGTAGCCCATCATCATTCTCAGATTCTTCTGCCAAGTGCACAGGAGACCGGTGGCTGGGCCAAACTTGAACCAGGTCAGACACTGACAGCCCCTCGGTGAATTAGCAGTACAGGCAAGAATATACCAGTGCTCAGGCCTGTGCCCTTCTACATTATCAGTAGCCATGGCCCAGGTTGGTATGGTATAAGTTGCTGCTGTCCTACACTTTCAAATTCAAAATCCTACTTCTAATTCATTTTTATAAGATTTTTTGAGGGGGTTGTATCTTCATCTGTTTTGTATAACTGTGATGAGCACTTAAGCCCACATTTTTGGGGTGTCAAAACTGTCACCTGTAGAGACAGTCACTTCCTGGTACATGTCTGTGGGTCTTCCTGGTAGCCAGCATAGCCAGTAGAACCTGACATCAGAATTACAAAGTGCCTCTTTCATCAGTATTGGTGATCCACAGGATACACATCACAATTTTAGCTCTAAAAATAATACATTTCTAGCATGCAGTGGAAGCAGAGATCAGAAAGGACCTCTTCATGTCATCTAGTCTAACCCTATAATCAGAAAATATTTAATCCAACCAGGTTACTCATCTCCCAGTCAAGTCTTGCATGTTTCCATGGAGGGAGATTTATAGTCTTTCTGGGCAACATCTTCCAGTGTTTGGCCACCATCACAATAGATGAAAATGTCTTTTAATGCAAAACTGGACACAGTGCTCCATTAGCTACTCAGAAACTGGGGTAATTCCATTGAAACTTCCCTTCTGAGGAACATAACTAAGGCTTTATTTCAGACACCTGAGAGGTGGAATGCAGTTTATAAACCACATCTGTAAAATGACACATATGTTTTCTCCACTCAGCCTTTCCTTGGGTGAGTGGATGTTGAATCCCAGTGGTGGAATCATCATTTGCTCCTAAGAAGCAATATTTATCAAATCACACAATGCAGAAAGAGGTTGTGGTTTTTTTTCTTTCCTACTGATCTCAGATTTAATGTTCTAATTTTCTGTAGTGGGAGCAACTGGAAGTCCCACATGTAAGCCTTTGTCCATAAACCATGAAATAAATTTAAATCACTACAGAAAAAAATGGACATCTGTATCATAGTCCTTCCACTTCCCTTTTCCAATTTTCTCAGTCTCTTTTCATGTGCAACCCAAGCTGTTTTAAGGGTGAGCATTTTGTTCACTGTGAGCAGGTCTGGGAAGTAACCACGCCTCGCTGCTCTTGATGCTCTTCAGAGGCTGTAATTGCCTGCCTGGGTGCTCAGGCATTTGGAACAGAGAGTTCTACCCCACACTTTCCCAGCACTGAACGAGCTAAGTTGGTCTGACCCAAATTGCCCCTCAGCAATCTATCTTTTTAGCACCTTCATAAGGGATCTCTAATCTCTGACAGGAGATTGAATTAATTTACTGAAGTATGTGACCATACTTAACAACCTTTCTAACTCACCCATTTTCTGGTTTGGAGCCAAGATTTACATAATTATTTCTATTTTTGAGCTGTCAGGACTGACACATTTCCCAAATGCCTACGTTTAGCCATTTTTAGCTTACACTTGCCCTAGCTGAAGTATAGTCCTTCATCTCTAGCTTTATAAGTACTTTACGGACTTTTGTTCTTCCGGGATTGCAAAATATAATTCTATCTAGATAGGCTAGCAGTCCACTGAGACCTTTAAATAACTCTGCTCTGATTATATCAAACACATCTAGGGATCTTTAATACTCTTTCTGATGTAAGGCAATTTCAAGAATTACAAAAAATAACAGGTAACATATTTTAGAACTATTTTTTCTCTAATCAAATTTGTCAGAAATATTAAAAAGATTCTCTGTTTGAAAATTAGAAAGGGGGTACTGCCTTTTTTCCTTCCTATTTTTCACCATTTCTTTAACTTCTTTTTTTCAGATGTTACCTGGAGAGCACAAGGTGGTACAAAGGAGGTTGCCTTTCAAAAGGCATGCACACACACAGATGACATTTTCTCTAAATGTTGCAGAACGCTGTTATTCATAGAATAACTATAATTTAAATGCAGAGGGTTTAAAATCACAGGGGAACATCTACAATGCAATAGACTATGGATTAAAAAAAAAAGCAATATAAACAAGACAGCCCTTCTCAGCAACTCATGAACGTTGCATATCGAAGCACACAGAAAACTGGTGGCTGCCATTTTTTGGCATGTTGCAGATCCTGAAGGCACCTTGAGCAGAACCTGCAGCACATTACACACTGGCAGATCATGGCTGATCACGTGCACCCAATACAGCTCAAGAGCATGCAGGATTACACATTTCCCCGTTGTAGTAAAGTATTTAGCATTTTTCAGCACTTGTCTGCTACTTCTGTACAAAAGAAAAAATACAGAAAATCTTGACTTTTTTGTTGGGGCCTTTTTGGATGCAATTTCCACCTAAAACAGCTTCAACAGTTCCACTCTTCATTTAAGAACCTCTTTCACCAGTGGACTTTATTTGAGCAAGGGAAAAAGGCAGTAATATCCAATCTATAAGATGTCCTTCATCCTCCAATCCAGAGAGCATCACATTTTTCAATAAATCCTTTTACCATTTTCCCAGCTTCCTGTAGGACTGAAACATAACAGTTACACACAAGGATGAATTGAGGTAACTCATTCACAGATAACAGATCAAATTTCTTACTTTCTGGTGAAATTTGGGAATGAATTTTTTTAGATATACTTGCCACTATGAAATAAATTTACATCTGTCTATTGTTATATTTATATACAGTAATATATTTAGCCAAATAATATGTACAACATTTATTTTCCTTTCACATTTCAGGAACAAAAATTCTAATGAGACAAATTACTCTGTGAAGCTCCTTTGCATGGGGGAATAGAGCCAGATGCCAGAAAGCACTGGGGGGGAAATTAACATTATGATGGTATGAGAGCACGTTAAATTGCTCTACTCTCCCTGGGTAGAAAAGGAATTTAACACTCTTTCTTCTCACTTCCATTTTTTCTCTGTCTGAAACACTGGCTGCTTAACTCTGTGGTAAATAATACTGTGTGTTAAATTAAAAAAAATAAAAATTAAGAAAAAAAATGTCATCAAGAAACAAAAACCTGTGAACTGGGAGATAAATATGGTCCTCAGTCTTAGTGTTGGCTCTGCCTCTGCCATTGGCAGAAAACATGTGGCTAATGGGAAAGGCAAGTAATGGAGAAGTCCATAATACAAAACAAAACCATGTAATTATACAGGACATTGGCAGAACATGGTTACACAATAAATTGGCAGTATTCTTTCAGTTTGAATAAAGAATGAACACTTGTGCACTGTATTACGAAATTGATAAGTGCCTTCAAGCAAATTACTTCTTTACAGATCCATTCTACCATCTGTGATGTTATGTAATTACCTCTAAGGGTTTGTTGTTTTCTTTACTCAGGTTTATGTTGCTGACATTCGTAGAGTATTTGAGGTCCATATCTGCTTCAAAAATTGGGGTTTTACTGAATGAAAAACTAAAAAAGGGAGAGAGAGAGAGAATCCAGCAACTCCCCAGTAAATAGGTTCTAAATGAACCTATTTAGATAGGGATATTTGTCACTGTCACATTTCAAACTTACCAGGTAAACCCAGAGCCATGATCCAACATTTTAAGTAAAGGAAAGCTTGTCAATCTATTCTGCTGATCTCAATGCTAATTCAAAGCCTATTGATACACAATATGCAAATATCTCAGATGTAGAGGGGATTTAGTTCATTTACATGTGTCAGGGCAGTAAATTTTTATTTAAAGTTAGTTACTTTTTTTGTTTCTTTTTTGTTTCTTTTTTTTTTTTTCATTTTTCTCAGAAAATGTCACAATAAAAGTTTAATTTGATTTAAAATACCTTTCCAGGAAGAGTTGTTCCCATCCCTGTGTATTGACACTAGCCTTTTTCAACTTCCTCCTGTGCCTGCAGAAAGACATCCACTGGCCAGGAGATATCCCTGACAGAGACCAGAATGCGAGGTGTGCCATTGGTGGGTCACTTCTGTGCTGGGCAGCAAACATTTACCAGGCAGGATGGGAAAAGACGTTTCCATGAAGCTCTTGGAGAGATATCACTACCGTAAATGTGAATATGGATGGCTCAAAGTGTAGGTTTTCAAACGAGCTCGGACTTTGATTGCAAGAGTGGCCCTATTAAAACGATGCCCCCGGTGAGCTGAGCAGGGTGAATCATTGCTCGTCCACGTGCTGTCACCAAGCCAGGCCTTGCAGACCCTTCTGCCATTATCATGGAACAAACGTCTCCAACACTGCCTGACAGATCCGATGACTCCACAGGATTGCGGAATGTGCTCCGAACCACAGGGGATCCTGGCCTTGGACAGCAACCCTCTAGACCACTGCACACCTCAGGTTAAGAACTTCAGTCTCAGTAAATCGCACCTGGAATTTGATTCCCAGTGTGACAGAGGTTAAGGCCTACCTGGAATTCTCATCTCCTACATCATTAATCCCCCTCTCTCCAAAAAAATCACATCTTAAAATAAGTTTTTATAAGAACTATTGAAAAACTACACCCAGTATATTCTTGCTACTTGATCAGAATCACTGACTCAGCTCCTACTGTAGCATCTCTGGGTTTTTTTTATGTTCTTCAGAGAACAGGGGAACTAGTTCAGGCTTTGAGAAAGGACTGTTATTTTGGACAAAATATTTAAATATTAAATTTTCAAGAATTGTTTTCTTAATAATTTTCGAAGATATGGGGGAGAGAGAATATAGAATGACAAGTATTTAATCTGAGAAAAAAGCATACATGATGTGTGCAGTGCTAAAAAAACATTTAACCACACACATTACCAGTTTGCTGGAATACAGCAAAGGAGTTATTCAGGATTAACTGTTTAGGCCCTGCTCTGCTGTATGACCCATGGATGGAAAGACCAATTTCCTACACGGCTTTTTATGGGTAGGACCAAAAGCAATCTTTAAACCAATATCCTCATCCCATCAGAACATGATAAGCCAATGTTTGGCCCATCTAGAAACTTTATCTTTCATTGTATGTGCAGAACACCTGCCCAAGTAAAAATGCTCACAGCTGTGACATCATGCCAGGAAAAGGCAGGCTGGGATCATGGGAATATGGCCATGGTATCAATCAAGCTCTATAGAAGCCATGCTGAGGTAACTGACAAAGAGTGAAGTGATGAACATGTTTTTGGAACCAGGCTGGCTTCATAAAGGAAGCTTAGGCTATTTCAGAGAAAATACTTCAGCAACTAGGAAATATGTTGGGAGAGTATAAAACCAAAAACTATGAGCCACCTATGGATTTAATCTGGGCATGTGTTCCATTTTGCTTTATACTAGAACAGAATTTATTCCATGGGGAGGACAAACATTGAGGGCTACTGGGACACCTTCTGAGCCTTCTCTGGCACAATGGCCAATGGCAAAAGAACTGCATGGAGCAGCTTAACCAGGTATTTCTTTCTGTCAGCTTACTTTACAGCGTAAATTCTGCAACACTGGGTTTAAAAACCCCACTGTGGCATTGCTGTGTATTCTCCTTGATTTTCACTTTTCCCTCTCCTGCAGGTTTTCTTCAAAATCAGCAGGAAGTATGTTGTCCTGGCTTGTATGGACAACTACACTCCAGTTCCTAGAAATTCTGCTTGCTTTTTATTAAACCCACAAGACATGCAATGATGCCAAGGTTTTATTTCCTAATGAGAGGAAGCCCCTTTGTTCCTGGGCATGTCTTCTACTGAAATATCAGCGTGTTTCACCTTTATATATTCTTAAAGACAGATTATTGTACTGACAATTTCCTAATTTTCAACATAGACAGAGATTTAACTAGAATTAGAGTTGTTGCTTTTCTTTTTAATTTTAATACCAAGACTTTTTATTTTATCTATGAATAGAAAATGGGAAAGATCTCACAGCCCATTAAACAAGCAGTTCAAGTCTTAAAGTGCTGCACTGAAGCACTCAGCCTAGAGGAGCAGTGGGTTTAATTTGCACTGAGATGCTAACAAAACTAAGGGTCTGGCAAAGCTTTGATTTAGGATTTTTTATGAAATCTCAGATAGGCAGCTCATCCCACACAGGTTGTTTTTGTTGGGGGGGGGTTAGGCACTTGCAAAATAACTTCAGGGACAAGGTGCTGGCTATTGTGCTTTTCTTGAAGCAGTGTTGCCTTTGTTAACCTGAAGTCAATCTGGGAATTAGCTTATTGCAAACTCTGCAACTCATAATCAAGAAAGTGCTCTGACAATAAACAAGCTGTAACCTCAGATCACTGCTTTGGTCTTACCTCCCAGATAGACCTCAGCAGCCATAAGAGTAGAGTGCTGAACTCAATATCAAAAAAAGATTTACAGTAGCTAAGGACTTATTTCAGGACTTTAGTTATATATTTTCCATTAGTTCCTATGGATTTAAAAATTTGCTGACCAACTTCTTTGAATCAAGGAATTATGGCATTTCGTTATACAGCTACATACATGCTGGGTTTGGTTGGAACTGTCCAAAAGATTTCAGAAAGTTTTTCCTGGTTGTTCCTATTCTCAGATAACAGACTATGATGTCTCTAACTCTCAGAATATCTGGGAAGACTAACCAAATGTAGACATGGCCAGAATCTTTTTAGACAAATGTTTATCAGCTGTAATACATAAAAAGCTTTCAGGAAAAGTATTTTATTCCAGGGAGGTAAGGCAGTGACAAAACAGCCAGCATCCATACATAGAAAAGATCTCAAAATGTTAGGATCCAAGTTAGGGTTGGAAAGCCAAAATAGTAGTGGCCTTGCTATGTTGGGCAATTTGTACAGAAATGAAAAGGAGAGATACTGGCTGCCAGCTGGGTCTTCTCTGTTCAGCTGCAGGCAGAATTATGTCATCCTAGCTGTTACTAAACCCAGAAAAAGGACCTTCTTGCACTGAATATACAAGTCCTCACAGCTTGAGCTCAAAGGATAAAATCAAGAGTCAAGTGGCAATGTCCAAGCTCCTTAGTGTGGACACATGAAAACATACTCCAGCCTTTGGCCAGTGGGAGATGCAGACAGCTGGGGAGGGATTCCCCTGGTAATAAATCAATCAGGTCCTTACCCCAGGGCAAGCTGGCACATTATTCTGGCTTCATTGACAGCAGTGTCTCCTTTGACTATTAGAGCTCAGACATGTAGTGCAAAGTTTGACACTTATGTTTAGGTAACTTTACCTGAATCTGGGTCCTAATTTTGAATTCAAACAATCAATGGCCAGATCAGGACAGAACTAAAGAAAGCAGGGTTACTGCACAGCAGCTGAAGAGGAATTAGAAAATCAAGGCTGTGGGGAAAGCAGATGAATAATCTCAACATTCTGCTGTTTAGTTAAAATAAAATGAAAAATGCAACAGACGACTCTCCATCTTCCCCAGATCTGAGTGTTTTGATATCCACAGGCCACAGTTCAGTCACTGTATAGAAAAAGTTGTAACTATGCATTCAGAAAAAAAACGTAGGAGCACTACATGTGGTAGAAAAACAGTGGCCTTAGTCACTCCCCAAAGAAATGATAAAACTTGTAAAAACCGTACAGAAATTATAAAATGAAAAGTGCACTCTCTGGGAAAAAGGAAAACCGGGTGTCCCAATGATAAACTGACATGATTACTGAGTGCTGTGACCTCTGAATAAAGAAAATCAGGGTGGGTTGGTTTTGGTTTTTTTTTCAGTGTAATAGTTTACATTAAAGGCAACATAATAATAACCAAATCCTGTAAGGCTGCTGTTAAGTAAGGTTGCAAAATATTTTATACAAGTTTAGAGATACAAAAAAAAAAGGACAATAATTTAAAATTATTACCTTTTTCACAGGGTTTTGGTTTTTCGTTGTTTTGGTTTGGGTTGCTTTTTTCTTCATAGCATGGCATGCTGCTGAGATCCTATCTGTATTCAGGATAATTTTAACTTGGCTATGTGACAATTTCAGTCCACAATATGCTCATGCTTTGCACAAATGACTATATAATGTTTCATTAAGGACTGTAAATACCCATCAACCTAATCATAGAAATGCTGTTTCAGTGATTTTAGGGCCATTTAATCTGGGCTATGATGGCAGGGATGAATAGCTTTATTTCATTAACAGTTGCCACTGCAATTACACTGAGGTAAATATTTTTGTGGAAAAATTAAGCAGTCTTTCCTTTTGCCCTGACACATTTGAGCAATAGGAGTATCCTTGTATGAAGAGCCTTTGCAAGTCATAGGAGTGCTTTCATTCAGAGAGCTCTCTATATCAGCTTTCTGCTCTTCTCAAGACTCCAGGATGCTGATTTTTCACCTCTTGTTTGCATCTCTGCTTGAATTTTTTGTGATGACCAAATTCCCTTTCCAAAACTATTCTCTGCCGCAGGATTTGTTCATTCTGGCATTACTAGTCAAAGACAAATTCGGCTGGTTCTTAGTCTTTGATAAAGAAGGGAGTAATTGAGGCTGTAGATAGGCTAATTATTTTGACACTTGAGATTTCTTATGTTTGCTGTTTCAGCCAATTTTGTCACTCATATGAAGCATTCTACATCATAAAAATACTTGTAGAAAACACACTGAAGCAGGAAAAATGAGACTTAGCTTTCAAAAAAGTATCAGACCAGGAATAACTTCAAGGTACAGCTTAGAACATGAGTGCAGACAACAGAAAGGTGACACAAGGATGCATTGTCAAAGGTGGTCAGTCAATCATCCCTGGACATCTTTGATCATGCTTTCTGCATGCATGGTCTTCACTGTAGCTTTTAAGGAGTTTCTAATAATTTCCCAAAAAATTATATATTTAAATATAAACTTCAATCCTATAACAATTCTAGAAATGGCCACAAACTATGATTTCAGAGGATTAGTTTCAAAATGAGGAGAAAGAAATCATTACCGGGGTACAATATCACTGTAAGAGGCTTCCTAGGGAGTTGTGAAATTTCTGTCCTTGGAAGCTCTCCCAGCTTGCTAAGACAAACCTGTGACTGACCAGTCTGGTGTTGGCAATAGTCCTACTTGAAAGGGCAGGCTGCACTAGGTGATATCTGGAATTTCCTTGTAATCTGTGTTTATATGATTCCATGCCCAAAGTCTTGAATTCATTATATATATATATATATATATATATACACATAAAACATAAAGTAAGACATATTCAAGTTTTGTAGCTCTGATGTAGCTGTGACTGTTGAGTATATGCACAGCTTATTTTTATTGGGTTTTAAATAATTTCAATAATAATCACAGTTCTTAAAGATAGGGTTGGAAGAAACCTTGTGCAACCATCCAACTATGATTTACCCATGCACTACAGTAACACTCATGACTTATTTTTTTCCTAACTTTTTCTCCTATAATTCTTCTTTAATCTCAAGTTCTCCTTCAAAGTGAAAAGAGCTTGGTGTTTCATAGGCTCTGTTAGCAGAAGAGGGAATAAGCTGCCTAATGAAGGTTTTAAACCGATGATAGGACCATGTAGAATAAAATCCTTCAGCACCATTTTAAAAAAATCTCCTTGATCTGATATTCACCTGTTCATAGGGAGTTTTTATGTAGATTTCAACAGATAATGGATGTAGTTATGAATGTCTTGAGTATATGCACAGATAAAGTTACCCTAAGGTTTAGTATTAGATATATGTTAGGTTAGAAATTCAAAGTGCTTTTTCAATAATTGCTTTTTAAAACTACAGTAATTTTATCATACAGATAGGAAGATTTCAATGTCCACACAGAATGCTCACAGTGAACTCTACAGTGGCTAGGGATATGGGGATAAGTAAGTTTTTGAAAATAAGGTGTGTCTTAAGAATTTGCTATTGGGTCTTTATCCTTTAAAGAAGCCACATTTAAAGATTTGTGACTGTGAGGGGTACTACTGATGACTTTGGCTGCATTTTTAATAAAGATAAATCTGTATATGGTAGTGTAATTAAAGCAAAGGGATACAGCATATTGATCTTAATTTGCAAGAAATAATGGAGACAAGAAAAACCAAGACTGAAAATGTCCCAAGCAGTGGGGCAACTCTGTATCATATTAACAAGGAAACCCATCCACACCTTGGGTACGCCAGGGAAGTGTTCCTACACATTGAGTGAAATCTCTTGGGAGAGTAATAAATCCACACAACAAATTATATACTAACAGGTTCTTAGGGGAATTGAAATAAATCCTCACCACCGCTTAGTACGTAATCTCCAGATCAGATTCCCATTCTTCTTTAGAGGAAAATAATATATTGCTTCTTATACTCTCTGCCAGCCAAATGCTATATATCAAAGTTATGAATGTAGTTGAAATATTGATCCTGAGCCAAAGTGAAACTAAAGGAAAGTTTAATACATTCCATATATCAGATTTTTTTTAAAAAGGCAAAAATTACTAAAAATATATTTTCTGTTCAAAGGAAATCTAGATAAAAATGGAAATTAAAATAGGAAACAGAATACACCCCTTGACCCTTGTTTTTATTCCTGCAAGCTGAATAATGAAAGCTAAGAATTTGATTGTTCTACATAAACAGCAATAACAAGAAATAAAGCATGGAGAAAAGATTGTTGCAGGGATTAAAAAAACCAAAAAAAACAGTGTTGTACACAAATGTGTTCAACAAAGAATTCCTTGAGAAATGAGACAGAAGATTCCCAGCATATAACAAGCAAAAGCATACAGCAAGCAAAATAACTGGAGAGCAGGGCAGTGCTGACTCTTGAAGAGAAGCTCAGAAAGTGAGCAGATATATGCAAGAATGATTTTTGACTGCAAAAATCTTGTTAGCTCATCCAGAGGGAAAGGTTTCCCTGTCAGAGGTATTGCAGCAAAAAAATCTGAATCTTCTAACACAAGCCTTCTGCTGTGCTGTGTTTGGCTGGGATAGGGTTAATTTTCTTCACAGTGGCTGGTTTGGGGCTATGCTCTGGATTTGTAAGGAAAAGAGTGCTGATATCACAGGGATGTTTTGGTTACTGCTGAGCAGAGCTGACACAGAGTCAAGGCCTTTTGTGCCTCCCAGCCCACCCCACCAGTGAGGAGACCGAGGGGCACAAGAAGCTGGGAGCGGACACAGCTTGGACAGCTGACCCCAAGTGACCCAAGGGATGTCCCGCACCATGTGACTCTGTGCTCAGCAGTAAGAGCTGAGGGAAGAAGAAAGGAGGGAGGAACATTCAGAGGGATGGGGTTTGCCTTTCCTAGTTGTGTGATGGAGCCCTGCTGTCCAGGGATGGCTGAACATCTCTCTGTCCATGGGAAGATGTGAATGAATTCCTTGGTTGGCTCTGCTTCTGTACATGGCTTTTGCTTTACCCACTGAACTCTTTATCTCTACCCACGAGTTTTCTCACTCTTCATCTTCCAATTCTCTCCCCCATCACATCGAGGGAGAGAAGTTCTAGACAAGACTTGACCAATTGGCTCTTTTGGCACACTGGCTCAGAGATTTTGCTCAGGTTCCTGCCAGTGTTGTTCTCTCGATAAGGATAACAGAGGAAAATGTGGTGATAAGTTATGCTCATGTTTCCCATGCAGGTCTGCCCTTAATTTATTTCAAGTTTTATCTTACGGTTTCCCTGTATGGCCTGCAAGTTCTGTGGAGGGAGTGCTCCTGTGCTCTTTGGCGATGGCCCTGAGCTAATGGGAGAGAGCAGAAGCATTGAAACCCTTACAATGTTACCCATGGGGTGTTATTGAGGGCCAGTTATGTCTGTTGTTAGATTTCAGAATGGAATAAAACATCTTTGAGCTTCTGAAAAACAAGCTAAAAGTATTCAGGAAAAATAATGTGTCTTCCCAGAAGATTAACTACCACAGGATAAAAGTGCATGCTTTAAAGTTAAGCATTAAGAGCTTTGAAAAGCAAACAGCTATTTCTCCATCCCCCAACAAAACCACTGTCAGCTGGTCTGCCTCTGTGGGGTTAACTGGAAACAAAAAGTTGCAATAACAGATGGTGCTTGGGAAAAGAGGAGCATCTTTCACCCATTGCTGTACAAAGTTTTTCACTTTAGAGGAAACTGCTGATCTGTTCTCATGCAAAGAATTGTGCTGGAAATAAAGGACTTGCCTACAGCAGAAAAGAATTAAGAAATGGATTTCAAAGGGAATAAATAAGATTCAGTATGAGTGAGGGAACCCTTTGTGATCTTTCTTAGCACTTTGCTTACTAACATGAAAGGAAGTTTCTAAAGATGCTGAAGGGTAAAATGAAAGTAGGATAATCCCCTAATTTAACTATAAAATAAAAGAGAAGGAGGGAAGGAGGGAAGGAAGGAAGGAAGGAAGGAAGGAAGGAAGGAAGGAGGGAAGGAAGGAAGGAAGGAAGGAA